>BMAW01130601.1:255383-268452 GCA_019974015.1 Nephila pilipes | reverse complement strand
ATATATATATATATATATATATGACTAGGTTTTTCCTCTAGATTTTTATTCCTTTTGAGTTTTCAATTGATCTAAAGATGTACTAGCATATTAATAAAAAAACGGAATTCAAATTTTTTCTAGAGGTATTTATAGGAAATGATCTTAATTTCACCCAGAATTCCATTAGCGCTCTTGATTAGCATACATAATTCAAGAAAGAATGACAGAATATCATAATTTACATATCAAAAGTGAATATTCTCCAAACTGTTTTCAAAGAAATAAAAATCCGATGTTTCTATGTGATGTGGATAAAAAAATTGTGAATATATTTTCCTCCCCATGCTTGGTTAAAGTGGCAAGTAATGTTTTAATAAAAAATTCTTTTGCACTTTAAAAATAAGACAAACTTGTCTTTTGAATTTTCTGCTTTTAAATTTTTACACTTCTTGGAAAGGACATGAAACCTTACTTTCGAATCTCGATACATTTAATTCGCAAGATTCAGGTTTAACGTAACTTTTTTCGAAGTCTGCACAATACATTTTGTCACCGAATACCAAGAAAATAGTGAAGCATATTTTCTATAAGAAATTTTCCCGGTATCTAATATAATTTCAATACTAGATAGTTACTGATAAAATTTTAATTTATTTAAAAATATTTTTTTTCAAAGCCCTTTTTGAACAATTGCATATTCCAAAAAAACTAAGATTTACTTTTTTTTCCCATTTTTTTCATTCTTTTGGTGTTTATTTATAAAAAATAAATGAAAAAGTATTTTGAAGGTTGAAAATAGATTTTATGGCTTAATTTTATTTTACTTAACATTGTTCTGTATTTTTTCAACTGTATTCATTTATTAAATCAATTTCCAAGGAAGTTTAACAAACTTAATTGCAGTAGTATCATTAAGGACATTAAAAATCTTATATTCGAGTACAATTTAAATTAATTATAGATACAATGATCTATTGTGATTTTATGTTATATATATATATATATTAAGTGTATGTAAAAATGTAAAAAAAATAATTTAATTGCTAAAAACTTAACATTACATTACACTAAAGATTACATATTAAACATATAAGTATGTAAATTAAACTATAAACCTGTAAAATAAAAAAAAATTACAACAAAGTACTAGATTTCAAAGTCTAACCTAGGTAATAAAGCTTATTTTAAAAAAATTGGATATTAAATTCAAAAATAGAGGTAAAATAATTCAAAGCTGTCACAGACTTAGAACAGAGAAAAGTTTATATCTACTAATATTTTTGGATCCAACCCATTACACGTAAGAGAAATATAATATTAAAAATTGTATAAAACCAAAAGAAACAGAAATCTCGAATCAAATTAAAAATTCAACCAAATTGAAGAAGAAAGTGAAGAAGGGAACAAAATTCTTTAAACAAGATTAATTAAAAAAATTATGCATAACAAATAATAGGCTTGTTTATACAAAAATTAATAATTTTAAATAAAATAGTGTTAAAAAGTTATTTTAAAATATATGTGAAAACAAATGATGTACTTAAGCATTTCTCCGATTATGGCTTTATGTACTTTTTAGTAGGTAAGCTATTATCTTCAAATACTTTTTATATTTTATTTGATTTTCCAAAAAAAAAAAGATATAACTTACTTAAATTTATCTATGATAAAAATTTTAAAAATAAATTCTAATAAACCATTAACAGATGAATAATTATAAATATTTTTCAAAGGAATAAATATAACGTTCGTAAAAAAAATTAAAATTCGAAAATTGGGAGGAAAAAAGATTTAAAAAGAAACAAAAATATCTCCATTAGTGACAAAGTTTACAATTACAATTTATTTAAAAGAATAGCTTTATAAAGTAAAGATTTAATTATAAATATATTATACATAATATATTTCCAAAAACAAAAACTTAAAATTATAAATGCAAATTACTAAAAGCAAGAAAATAAATTATGTAAGAAAATTACAATTTATATATATATATATCCCCATATATGTACATCTAACAAAAATATTTTTTTCTTTTATTTTTGATTTATCTTAATTCATTTTTAAATGTATCATTATTAAAATTAGTAAAATAATTTGTATTTATACTGCTTAACTTAGAAAATGTTAACATAATAGGGAATATATATATATATATATATAAATATATATATATTATGCATTTAAAATCCAAATAACTAAGTTTAAATTCTACCTTAGCCTTAAAATTCATATATTATAATTACTCAGTTAATACAGAAATGGTGTGTGCTTTATAATAAAGATTTTGATTCTTCAGTTTTATAGTTATTTTTAGTTTTATTTCAGCTTTATGATTGATTCTATTTTTTAGTTTCATCCAATTTCATAGTGTGTAATTTGCAGCTTGTTGGGTATTTCATCCAAAAGTGAAAGTAATTTCTAAATATCTGTCATTTGAAATTTCAAATTAACTATTCTAAAAGCCGATATTTCGCAGACAGTAGAATAATAACGGCATTATGAAAGGAAGTATTGTATGTAATAAATAATGAATTTCATTATATGAATACACAACTTGTCATTGAAAACTTTTAACTTTCATCTCGCTTTCTATAGACTTCGAAAAGTATATCGAGTTTAAAAACGTTTTGTAGATAATATCTCAAAATATCGACCTACTTCAAGAAACTGCTTATGCAGATTTTATTTTAAAACATTATATGCATAAGCGATTGCGCATTAAGAGCTCAAAATAAGCTGCCTGGAATGTTTCACGCTACATTAGCTTTTGCGCATTTAGCCATTTTCAGACTCGTCCTCAAAGACGTAATAAGCTCTCGCGGTAATGTCATAACAATGCTTTTATTACCTCATAAATTCAACTTGTGACACGCGCACCTAAAAGCTGACTATAAGGTGAAATTTTATTACATACAGGTAGTGAGCAATCCTTTGAATGTTTGCTCTTCAAAACAAAGATTAATATTAGAACTTCTAAGATATTGTTAGAATGCAGTGTTCTGAGATATATTTTCTCTTAGATCCTCCTCGAAATCAACCATTCTTATATTATGTATTTTATTTTGGATATTAAAAGATTTGTTGGGTCCCGTCGCAGGGATATGAATACGAGTGGACTCTTTGTGTGCTTTCTCTTGCCTGAGGGTCTGTGAAATTTATAAAGAAATAATATTTTCTTGTAGTTTCCCTGAGGCAGATTCAAAAATATTTTCGCGCATTTTTTTATGAAGCCGCGTGTGGTAACATTTTGAGAACCAAAATCTGATAAAAAGGTTGAAAAGAAGAAGAAAATTTTGTTCTCCGTTTTTAATATGGAATATTTGGAATATTGTGCGCGAGAATAAATGTATATTTCTAATGGTACTCTTGCCTTCATTCATTCTTGTCGTTAGCAACAACACACAGATATAGGAAAGATTATATGATTTTGAAGGAGTATTATAAATTCTATATTTGTAAGCAACAGTTTGATTTTCTATTGGCACGACGTCCAACAGCGTCAAACACTTATTAATTTATGACTCATTTATATATATATATATATATATATATATATATTTATATATATATATAAAACTCATGTATCTAGCGTCTCATGTTTTGCACTATGTGCACTCTATGTCTTTATCAAATTTCTAGGTTTTTACCTACACAAGCTGAAATGCGCTTATAAAGCATTTAAAACATTAAAAAACGCCAACTTAAAAAATGGATAGTGAATAATTAGCTACCCTAGGGTTTCTTTTGCTTTTTTTTCTGTTTAGAATTTTAAATACTAGAATTTATTAATATTAGTCGAGAAGAGATATAGATACATCGGTATAGAGGCAGATGCCCTTCAACCAAAATACGTAATTAAAAACGAAGTGACAGAAAATATCCCATGTTAGGGAAGTTAAAATAATAATTATTCCGATCACGTGGTAATAGATGTAGGGATTCTTAAACATTTTATGTGGAAATTAATTTACTAGTAAGGAATATCCCTACTAGCTAGGAGCGTGGGAAATGCTGATCTGAGTAAATTTCAAAAGCGCTTGATTATATATATTGAAAGCTTAAAAGGAGCTGAATTTGAAAATAAAAATGAACGTATAAACAATATCATTATTCAAGAAAGTAAATTAAATTTCAAGGAAATAATTATATATATATATATATATATATATATATAACGGTACTAGACGTGAAAAAATGGCATTAAAATTCATGATTATAATGAGAACATCATTTTAATCATTTTAAAAAAAATTATAATGCGAGCATCATTTAAAAAAATTTTAAATTCCATTCTACTTAGATCAACAAAGAATTTTTTTTTTTATTTTAGTTACTTTTTATTAAATAATTACAATTAATATTATTATGCATATACATATAATATAATCACAATATTAAGTGGAAAACGTTTTCTCGCATTTAAAATTAAAATTTATTAATTCATCCAGCAAATTAAATGGTTGGAATGCAGTTTAATAAAACCAGCCTTGGCGACAAGAATTATTTGGCGGTATTTTGCTAAATATGACTACTTTAGTCCGCTTCGCAAACTAAAAAAAAATCAGCCAAAAAAAATCTCCAAGTTCAGCAATTTTGAAATCATGCCAAGTGGTTAGGCTAAACTACTTTTTCACCAATTAAATTTAATTAAATAAATTAATATTTGAAAAAACTGTATTAACATCAAGTGTTATCCACTACAAGTTTTAAAAAATGTATTTGAACTTGAGTGGATGAATAAAAAGTATTTAATTGACGATTGAAAATTTGAACAAAATATATATAGGGAGAGTGTGAGCTAATAGTGGGAATTTAAAAAAAATGTCTGTTTATTCCTTTAGATGAGAGAAAATCAAATTTGCCTACAGATAATGAACATAATCAAATTTCATGAGTTATAATTTACACTTTTTGAAGACAAAAGCTACTCGAGTTTGGGCATCATGACGGAAGCGAAAGAGAGAGGATTTTACCTTGCTTCAAATTTATAGTTAGGGATATCTTTAGATAAATTGGTACTCAAGTGGAATTGGATTAAGTGGACTTAAAGGTCTTTAGCTGGAACCGGACAGTCTAGTGAGGAAAATTCTTACAGGTATGTGTGGCTGAAAAAAGTTAATTCAGCAGATTTTATGAGAGTGTGATCGTATAAGTTAAAGGATAAATTGGAATCATATCAGGAAATACAAATTAACTCTTTTCTCTGAGTAAAAAATAGGAAAAACTAGAATCGTTTGTGTGTTTACGTATACATATATATATATATATAACACATCGATCAATAACTCCCGAGACTAACCCAGAGATGGCGCTCGTAGTAAACCAGTAACCAGGTCTTTCTAGAGTACTAACCTTTGCTTGAAACGTGTCAAAATTTTAAGTCGATCGGACCAGGAAAAAGGTTTTTTGAAGTGAAGTGAAAAAGGTTTTTTCCAAGTGGGTGCCGCGATTGCTTTCGATGGAACAAAAACAGCAACGAGTCGATGATTCAGAAAGCTGTTTATCGCTATTTACTCGCAACAAAAAAAGATTTCTTGCGAAAAAAAAAGGGGGGGATTTTTTTGGGGGAAAAAAAAGATTTGGAAAAGCGTTGGAACGATTGTATCACCCTAAAAGGTGATTAACAAAAGGTGATATGTTGATGAATAAAAAAAAATTTTGCAAAAAAAAATGTTGTTTTCAATGTTAGACTCGGGAGTTATTGATCGATGTGTAATATATATATATATATATGTGTGTGTGTGTGTGTGTGTGTGTGTACGCACAGGATAAAATAATTAAATTATCATTAAAGACACATATTAAATAAAAGAACAAATAAAACCCAAAAATCAACAAGAGAAGAAAAAGAATAGAAATAGTAAAATAATTGAAAGAAAATTAAAATAAATTTAATACCCAATGAAACAAAACATTCACATTCAGACTAAGGACCGAATTGTGGGGTTAAACACGTTTAATGTTACCAATCCTCCCCCAGTGTTTCTTATTGGGCAAAAAAATGGATCCCTCCAAAATGCAAATTGTAATAAATAAATTAAAATAAACATGAAAAGAGCCAACATACCCAAATTAATTAAAGAAATTTAAACCAAAAATTTTCAATTAAATTCTTTTGATAAAGTCTTAAAAATTTAATAGAAAAACAGATTTCAAAGCCAAATTGTAAGATACCTTGACATATGGAAGCGATTAAAATTTACAGTGCATAAGGTTTAAAGGAACCTTTTAAATTAAGATGTCCTAAATTTTGCATTGTTCCCAGATATCAAGTATGTATCAATAATAAATAATTAGAGTAGGAAAAGTTTAAAAAAATGAGAATATTAAGCAAACATCTTAAAACCAATTGAATCAAATAGAAATAAAAACCAAAAGAACACTAACCTTAATTTTCTTAGATGTTAAAATTGTTTTGGATATTATGAATAAAATAAGTGTCAGTAAGTGTAAACTATGTAAAGTTCAGGAACTCTTCGCAGCTAGACCACTAATTAGCTATCTTTGTAATCATAATGTTCAGTATTGCATATATAACAGGTCAATTGAAAAGTCCCGGCCTGATACATAGATGGCGCTACTAGAATTAAATCCATATGTTTTTTTTAGTTAGCCCTAACCCTCAAAAGAAGCGTGTATTAATTTGACAGCTGTCGGATCATTAGTTTGTGAATTATAGCATTTTGATTGAAGCAACTTTTGTTATTGGGAAAAAAATGGATAAAAAGGAATTTCGCGTGTTGATAAAATATTGCTTTTTGAAGGGAAAAAATACAGTTCAAGCAAACACTTGGCTTGATGCCGAGTTTCCGGACACTGCCCCAGGAAAATCAACCATCAAGGATTGGTATGCTAAGTTTAGACGTGGTGAAATGAGCACCGAAGACGGTGAATGCAGTGGACGCCCAAAAGAAGTTGTTACCGACGGAAACATTAAAAAAGTCCACAAAATGATTTTGAATGACCGTCAATTGAAATTGAATGAAATAGCAGACACTCTAAAGATATCAACTGAACGTGTACATCATATCATTCACGAATATTTGGGTATGAGAAAGCTCTGTGCAAAATGGGTGCCGCGCGAGCTCACTATTGACCCAAAACAACGAAGAGTTGATGATTCGGAACAGTGTTTGTAGATGATCAAGCGTAATAAACCCGAGTTTTTGCGTCGATATGTGACAATGGATGAAACATGGCTCCATCATTTTACTCCGAAGTCCAATCGACAGTCATCCGAGTGGACTGCACGTGATGAACCCGCTCCAAAGCGTGGGAAAACGGAACAGTGGCTGGCAAGGTTATGGCGTCTGTATTTTGGGATGCGCATGGAATAAGTTTCATTGACTTCCTTGAAAAAGGAAGGATAATCAACAGCGACTATTACATAGCGTTATTGGACCGTTTGAAGGACGAAATCGCCGAAAAACGGCCGCATTTGAAGAAAAAGAAAGTGCTGCTTCACCAAGACAATGCACCGTGTCACGAGTTAGTGAAAACGATGGCAAAAATCCATGAATTGGGCTTCGAATTGCTCCCTCATCCACCGTATCCTGGCCCCCAGCGACTATTTCCTGTTCTCAGATCTCAAAAGATTGCTCGCTGGGAAGAAATTTTCGTCGAATGAAGAGGTGATCGCCGAAACTGAGGCCTACTTTGAAGCAAAGGACAAATCGTACTACAAAAATGGTATCGAAAAGTTGGAGGGTCGCTATAATCAGTGTATCACCCTTGAAGGGAATTATGTTGAATAAAAAAAACTAATTTTGCCAAAAAAATATATTTTACTATGGTAGGCCGGGGACTTTTCAATTGACCTGTTATATATATGTGTGTGTGTGTGTGTGTGTGTGTGTGTGAGAGAGAGAGAGAGAGAGAGTGAGAGAGAGAATGTGTGTGTGTTTAAAATGGTGGATTTTATATATATATATCATTAGATATTTAGCAGAATATATGATTTGGATCAACCAAACCAAACTTATTCTTGTGTTCCTTTAATATGTGTACGGATATATATACCACAGATTCATATACATAATGCTTGCAATTTGTATAATTTTTGCATATTTAATTATTTATTCTAAAGTGACGCCTAATGGCATGTTGAAAAGTTTGCAAGCGTTTCGAAAAGTACAATTAAGAAGAAAAATTCAACAGTTATTAATTTTTTTTTCAAAAAAATGATCCTCAACACACTAGAGTGGATAGATGTGTGAATGCCAATGACTAATATAGGAAGGACACAAACAATACACACAATAGGTTTACCTTAAGATTTAAATAAATATCTTTTATTTTTTGAAACAGTTCGTTAATTTATACAGATTTATGATATCGATAGTATAGAAAAAGATGCACTGTACTTATGGAACTAAGGAGTCACATTCTGAAGCTTTTTGAAAAGAAATTTGCATCGATATATTCCACATTTATTGATATCCCACCAAAGCTTCACCAGGGTTGTTAATTAATGGGGAAATTTCCTGATCTAATATCTCACACTCGTGCATCTCATTAAAAAAGAGAGCTATGTATGTCGTACCTACTTTAATTTAACCGTAGAAATGTTAAGCACATGAAGTTTATGATTCATAACACAGTTCTAACGAAGAAATATCCTGCATTGCGATTTAATTAAATTTATTATCTGAAGTATAAACAAACATTTTGAAATGCTATGCGAAAATGAAGAAAATGGTAACGTAATGAGAAAATTAAAATGGAATTTCTATTTTTAAGCATGCTAACGACTTCATTTCAAATCAAGAAAAAATATTTTTTATGATTGGATACAAAATTGTATGCTTTTAATTTATTCTTATAAATATAATTTCCTCATTTTTTTCGACAAACAAGATCTTTTCATATTTATGAAATATACGTAAGGCTAATCATTTAAATTTATGTTTGAATTTTCATTTGTTGAGGGAATATTCATTCTAATAAATCTCGCATAGTACCGAAGACATAACAAATTTTTGCGCTATTTTGCTTTTTATGTTACATTATTATATCAGTAAATTATGTAGGAATTTCCTAAAACTAATATAAAAAGGGAAAATTTGAATTTCTATGATGAGTTGTATTTCAGAAAAAAGTCTTGAATAATAATTTTTCAACAACAACATAAAACTAATTTTCATATCATGCAAATTTTAATAAATGTGCAATCACTGTATGAATATATATGAAATAATAAAGTTTATCAACTTGTTTCCTGATTTTTTTTAGAAATTCATGCTTAATTTTTCATTTTATTACCGTGTAATTTGTGCTAGTACAAGCCTTAAATTTCATTTTCGGCAATATTTCGAACATTTTTTTTAAATATATTTTTACATTCAAACTCAAGCAAAAATTTATGTACCGAACAGTCAAGTTTTTTTAGAAATAAGGAGGAATAATTATCTCAATAGAATTATGAATCATATGTTTTAAAACATTGAATTTAGAATGTATGTGAATAAATAAATCCTAAGAAATTTATGCATTCACATTTCATCTTATTCACGCATAATATAAAAAGTAAAATGAAACTTTAATAATATTTATATTTGAACAACTGATAATAAATTTGGAACTAACAAAATTTTTAAATTTCTCCATTTTAATACACTGAAGCAGTTCTAAGCTCAGAAGTATTTTTAAACATCTCCTAAAAGTATTTAAATGTTTTTTATGTGTTTTGAGCATAACAATATATATATATATATATATATATATATACATCGGAATTTAGAAATACGGAATAATTTTTCCATTTGTGCTTGCTTAATTAAAAAACTACAGTTCTTCAAAACTCGATCTGCAAATTTCATCGAAATTTATTTTTGGGATTTTCCTTTCTTTAAAAATCAACTGCTAGAAATCAATTAATAAATTTATGAAATATATAAGATTATTGTTTTTGCGAGATTTTATCTACACACACCAAATACATATAAATAATTGATGACTTTTAAGTTAAATAAAACTTTTATTTGTTCCAAGTCGTATTTATTGCTTTTATCTAAAAACAGCGGTTGATTTCATTTGTATGGATTAAGAAATTAATGAAGTACTTTCAAACTAGAATTTTTTAAGATCATTATTATTAAAAGACTTTCTAACAATCAATAAATCATACAATTCAAATAAATAATAACCGTAACATCAGATAATACAAAAATGGAACAGCAGAGTAGAATTTCTTTTTTGCCAAGTAGAAAACGTTTTACGTATATTTATTTGTTTTTATTTTTCTGCATGCTTTTACGTACATTATGTTAGTTTCTTTTAAATGAAAAATATTTTATACCCTGTTGTTTTATAAAAGAAGGAAAATATTTCGTACTAAATGATTCTTGACAATACTTTCAATTTCCAAAGAACAAGGTTTTACCAAATTACAACAATTTTCACATTTGTTACTTCATCTGAAATTTCAGTACCAGTTTACTAATATGTATTAAATTATATTTAACTTATCTGCATTATTTTTAGTAAACGACGTGTCGTAAAAAATTGATAAATTTCTAGAAAAAAAATTGTAATAAATAGCTTCATTACAATCATTTTAAAATGTTGAGCAATTCGCAATTTTTTTCAGTAATCTTGGAGACGTTTTTGTAATTTGATTTGCATGCAATTACAACTCTTTGCCTACCAAATTATACATGATTAGGTAAATTATGCGAAGACAAGAAATGTGAATTTAATTACAGGTATGGATATATAAGTGAAATGGAATTGAAAGGAAAGAGAAGGGAGATAGAAAATATCGACATGCTGATATATGTTTTAAAATGGAGTGAATCCTTATAATTAATCATTCACACTGACAGTAATTCAGAATAACCTATTATCAGAATAACAGGAAATCGAATTTATAATAAGAGTGACAGGCTTGAATTAGAATGTGTGATTTGGTAAGCTAAGACTTCATTATTTCAAATCTAACTAAGCTTAACTGAATTAAGAGGGATTCGAGAGAGCTATCTTGCTTATTTTTTGATAGATAATAAAGCCTTTTGACCTGTTTTTACATATTGTTTAATTTCTATAAGTTGGCTGTAAAGTAAAATAATGAAGGAAATACTTATATCATTTATTTCAGAAATCTGTATCATTTGATATTTAACAGTCAATTAATAAGTTTGTTTCATTAACCTTGCCTGAGGAGTCACATGAGGGCTAACTGGGACAGATCTCACAATTTTAAAACTCGGTCAAGTGACGAAGATGACACATGAGCTAGCACGTCCCTCTGTTAACTTCCACACCACGTCGAGAACTTTGAGACTCAGCAGATTTAATTTTCATCACTACCGACTACATAGTGGGTCCTAGAGGCATCTAGGTTTGAACCCACTATTGGACGTTATATCACCGATCGCAAGTCCGCGACCATGACCACTTGGCTATCACGGCGACATTTAAAAGTCGAACTTTTGCCAGCACTTTTACATTGCTTTTATCTATAATTCGATAAATTATATAAATGAATACAATAAATATTTTGCACTTATTCGTTTGGGCACGCTTTGCTCGTATTATAATAAAACAAATAGAATGAATCAAAAATAAAATTGTAGAACACATATATCTGTGCAGTACAACTGATACGCGTACGGAGGTTAGTTAGGTTGTGACAGCCTTCCCTCGTTATATACCTCTAAAGCCATCTTAGAGTTTAATTAAATGGTCAATAAGTTCATAACTCCTATTCAAGATACGACTGAGTAAGACAACACTAACTATTAACTGACACAGGGTATTTAAGATCGCTTTCTCTGAAATCCGTTTTAACTCAGTTAAAGCTAACTTATGTTCCAATAATAAAGGCTTAGCTTACCAAATCACTCATTCCAATTCCAAAATTTCTCGATTATAGCAGTTTTGACTCCTATTATTCTAATCAGGAGGCACTTCTAGTAACTTTCAGTATACTATTAGTTACAAAGATAAATTCCACTTTACAGCGCCTATTAGGTTATTGTTATTATCTGTATCCCTTGTTTTTCCTTTCAATTCCATTTCGCTTATTTATCACACTATCTCTAATTTATCTAATCACGTTGTGGCCCGGTAGTCTAGTGGTCATGTTCGCAGACTCGTACCCAGTGGTTTTCATCGAGTTGATGCTCGAGTTGTATATCTAATATCTGTGAGTTAAGAGATTCAAATTTTTGCTTATTTTCCTTGATACTTAACATTGGTATGAAAAATTATGTTTTATAGAGTATATAGGGGACCTAAGACCACTTAAAAATGAATTTATGTCTCCTAATGAATATTTCCTGAGAATGATTATGAGGATAAAGCTAATGAGTATTTCCTGAGAATGATTAATTGCTTTAAAATCTAATGTAAAAACCAAAGTAAAAAATTAATCTTCTTTTAAGTTTTTTTGTAACTCGATTTCATACTTTTTTGATGAACCAATAAAAAATGGAATTTATTCCTCAAAACCTTAACTATTAAAACATTTAGATTTCCTAACAACACATCAAGACATAACGTATGCCTTGAAACTGTTTTACGTAACATCCGCGACTTAGCAAATGACATTCTTCTACAAATTGCTAATTGTCTTTTAGCATGTCGCACGGAACATCAAATTTTTGACATCCAAGCATTCCTGGAAGAGTGCAGAAAACTCATCTTCCGCAAAGCATAATCAAGTCCTCGAAGTAACGTCATAACAACGCTTTTACAGCGTCATAAATACGACTTATGGCACCTTTTCCAAGAACATGGGAGGCTTAATTCCTTCAAGATGGCTGATGAAATTTCATTCTCCTGTGCATTTATTTAAACGTTCCCTTGCGTATGGATTTATTTACTTAAGACTAGAACACAAGGGGATATTTTGTAGAGGGAAGATAATTATTTCACATCGATTTCTCTTAGTTTGGAAAGAGATAAACTTCCTAATTTAGACGATAGAAGGAGTGTTTGGAATGTAATTTTGAATGCCATACCGTTCCAAAAGCTTAAATGATTAAAACAACAATTGACTGATAATCTAATATTTGCATTTTTTAACAATGTACGGCTGTATGGTATGAAGTATTTTAACATTTATACGACATTGTGGAAAAAT
>BMAW01130601.1:206479-250383 GCA_019974015.1 Nephila pilipes | reverse complement strand
AACACCATTAACTTTTAATTATTTTATTCGGATTGGTGTTTATTATTATAAAAGATGGTAATTCTGATAAAAGTCTTAATACATAAGAACATTTTTTATACAAACTGAAACATAATTATATCTCATTACTTTATATAAATGTAAACATTCTTACTACAAATAATTTTACTTAAACTATCATACTATGGTTACTAATTTATTGCTTAAATTTCGAACTGTATATTAAATTATTAAATTTGTAATTAAATTTTGAATGTAAAGGAGATTTATAAAATTATACAGAAAATTACAACGTAATACAATTATTTTCTTTTCATATAATTAATTTAAATAAACGTTTTAATGTTTGAACAGGTGTTTTAATTATGTATATATATATATATATATATCTGTGTGTGTGTGTTTGTGTTTGTGTGTGTGTGCGTGTGTGCGTGCGTCAATGTTATGTACTATAGTTTTATTGAGACAGGTCTTAGGTAATCTTCATCTTTTTTTTATGTTATCATCACATGTTTTATATTATTATCCTATTATTTTACATATATTGTACCATATGTTTTCATCATCCATTTTTAAGATTCATATATGCTTCTAAATTAATGAAGGGTTTGATTTCACAATAACATAGTATAACACATAATAACATAGTAACTATTTAATCAAATCTTTAAAGAATGTTTATTTTTCTCAACGAATAATCAAAAATACCCATTCCGGTTTTACGAATGTACAGAAGAGACTTTCTTGCGTCTAAAGTTATGTGAAAATTCCATTTATCTCATAAGCTTCAAATGGGGTGCCAACCCAATCTATACAGGTTCTAATTCCAACATCAGCAATTTGACAGCCAAATAACCAAAAAAGTCGCAACAAAAGTAAACCTTTAATCTCGTCTTGTCCTACAATCTCGCGTTATCTCGAATAATCCGATCTATCCTTTCTTCTCAATTCACCACACTACAATTTATTTAAAGCAATTCTAATTTACAAATGCCGCAGTTTGTTCATAAGTCAAGTTTCTCAATTGAAGTAACGTCATAGAAAAAAGCATTAAGGTTATTTGATTGAAATACTCAGAGAACTTACTACACGTTACCTACTTTTATCTCAAAAAGTAAGGTGAAATATCGCATTAAAATTTTAATGTTTTAGGTTCTATTATTATAAATTAAGAACAGAGCAGTAACATGTTTTAATTACTTACTAAAAGTTCAAGGCGAATTATCTGGATTGAAAATGGAACATTTAAGTGGAAGCATTTTTTGAATTGTTTTGTTATAAAACTGTTTTAAAAACAGTTCACAGTAAAAAGGTTTCCTTGAGAGATAAAGTGCAAAATGAAAACGGTTTTGCCCAAATTGTTCAATTAAAAATATTTTCTTTTAACTCAAATACTCTTTTAACAAAGAATTTTTCTTTGCAAAGAAATGTAAAAACAAGTAAGCTTATTATTTGTATCATTTTCCTATTTACTGAGAACTGTTATATTTAATCTATCTCAGATGTCATCAAAAATAGAAAAATTCAATTTTTCACGTTATTGAATAGCCAGGAAATAATGTCATTTTGTTCCTCACTTCAAAGGCGCATATCAATAATTCATGAAGATAATTTATGAATTCTAATTTTACATGCAGTGATTTGCCTTTCAAAGGCTGTACGGTAGTAAATGACAGAAAACATTATAATGAATTTGTTCATTTATGAGTTTCCAAGACGTAAATGGTGGAATAATATGAATAAACAGAACATTTTCGTACATATATTCGGCATTTCTTTCAAAATTTATCATTTTACTTATTTTTCTCCATGTCATCAATTGAAAGAGAACCGTTATTAATAGCAGCTTCATTTATTATTAATAAACACGCATTTTATCAAGCATTCCTATTTTATTAATTAAAAATAGCTTCGACAGTGAACTTGGGTTTCTATTTTTCTGTGGAAAATAAATCAGTGCTGAAATAGAAATAATGGATGAAAATTTTTATTCTCTTGTTTCCCAAAGTTTCTTTCAAAATTTAATATCATGCATGAGAGTTTGGAAATGGAACTGGTTATTAATATCAGTGGCTTTTATTATTAATAAGTTTATATTTCATCCTATATTTTCTTTCTATTTTTTTCAAAAATAAACGTTTTTTTAAAAAATAGGTATCCTTTCATTCGTTAGTAATTAAAGTAAAATAAAATAAAGGCATGACTTATATTATAGAAAATATAAGTACTATATAGTATGTTAAGTATCTAAAATGGATCTGTTGCCGATTTCAAATTCAGATAGAACCGAATTAAATAAGCAAGAATTTAGAATTTAGATGCATTTTAAGAATAATTTGAAAAATTGTTGAGATTTGAAATAAATACCAAACAAAAGATCTAAAACCGTAGAGTAAAAAAAGGAAGTATTAAGTTATATGTCTATTCACACCTTAAAATGCTAACTAAAAACTGATATCGTGATTTTCCGTATCCCTTATAATATAAAAAACACTTGTTAAGAAACTTTGGATTCTTAAACAGTATTGAATTCGTTTTTACAATAACGTTTATAATTTTAATAGTTATACACGTGTTTCGAAACTCATGGACGAAAATGTAAGGGGTGATAGAAAACATCCAAACAAGAAATTATCCTTTAATGCACAGGCGGAGAGCAAGAGGTGAGCTTCTACATGGCGCTGTAATGGAAAGTATAAAGCTTGAGTTTTCTTACACATCGTCATTTCTACTGTTGATTTCAGGAGGCAAGGGCCATTTCTATCATGGATTTCAATAGGTATGCATAGTAATCATAAAACGGCTATGCTTATTGAAATATCATGGCCTTTATACTTTCCATTACAGTGCAGTCTAGATGCTCACCGCTTGCTCTTTGGCTATGTTTTGTAAAATGAAAATTACTTCTTTAGATGTTTTCTCTTACCCCTTAAATTTTTGCAGTGAATTTTGAAACACCCTGTAGTAGGGGATGACTCACGGTAAATCTTTCGAGGTTCAAATTTCTCCAGTGGCTTGGTGTGGAAGAAAGGAGATGGGATGCGAGCTTAAATGTCGTCTTCGTCACTTGATCGAAGTACAAATATATGAAGTCAGTCGTTGATAGCCCTCGTGTTGCTTCTAGGGCCTTTTTAATGAAACTGATCAATAAATCGACCTCTAATCACAAGAAATCTATAAGGATAAAAGGAAATCATCTGACAGTCTGTTATATTGAGTGATTCGGTATGAATAGTACAAAAAATGGAAAGACGTATTCTGGGAGAATATAAGTTTTACTTAGAGTTTTCTACTCTATTTCTCTCCCTGAAGATATATTTTACCGAGGAAGCAGATCCAGGATTCTTCCAGCTGTGCTCGATCAATATGATGACTTATAGGATTTTCTTATGACTTACTCTTTACAATGCAAAGCCCTATTCTTAACCTCATAAAATTTTAGTAAATGCTGCAAAACGTTTCTAAATATTTTAATTATTATTTTGATTTATTATTATCATTAAAATAGAGAAATTAGATAAAAAAAAAACCCTTTAATTATATTGTACTCAGATGTATACCCTTTAGATATACATGCTCATAAACTTACAATTTATAAATGAATTTTGTAAGAAAAAAATGTTATTTATGAGGAATTCCATAAAAAACAGTTACGATTCCACAAGCGTAAGTAAATGTCAGATTTTGCACTTCTTTAGGTGTACATGCGTTTGCTAACTAAGCAGCTCATGTGCGACTTATAACGAAACAACAATGCCTCCATCTAAACTGCACATTTTTAATGTATTCGTCGAAACCCCGACACGAAACGAATATCGTCAAACACCTTACAAGAGGTTGATAACCAAGTATTTTGACCTTATATTAATGGTTTGGTTTATTAACGTTGCACTAGAAGTTACACGAGGGGTAGTGGCGATGATTCTTCATAATTTTGAACCTCGGTGAAGTAACGAGGACGACACCCGAGTTGAGTTTCCTAATTTTCACACCATACACTAACGGGAGGACTTTGGACCTCAACAGGTATAACTGGCATCAGCCCAAGCTATACGGCGAGTCCTCAGTGGCATCAAGGCTAGAGCCTACGATACGACGAAAACCGCCAGCCCCGAGTCTGTGACCATAACCGCTAGTCAGCCTCGGCAACGAACTTTCATTCAGATGAACTATTGGTAAGCTTCTTAACTCATTAGTGTATACGCACCTTTAAAAGAGATGTTACCTTATAATCTGTAACATGGGATTTGATTTGATTTAGCTATTTCACACTTGCAGGAAAGTGCCTTAATTTGACAATACTTGCTTGTTTCTAGATTGAATCCCTTTTTTTACGTATTCGTAAACAAGTAATATAAAAAAAAAATTAAAGCCAATTCCTACTTAGGTCAAGAAAAAGAAATTTTATTTTAGCTATTTTTTATCAAATATCTACAATTAATATAAATACGTATATACATACGACAGAATCACAATATTAAGTGGCAAAAGAAAAAAAATTTCAGCGATTTAAACACTTCGTCACTGATGGTATTTATTCCAAAATTTATATCATGCTACATATCTTATATAAGAGATTTTGTTTCTCCCGAATAAAATTAATTATTTGAAAATCAAATAAAGAAATTTTGTGCTTCGACGAGATTCGATCCGAAAGCATACAGATTCTACACCGACGCTCTATCAATTTTGCCATTGCAAGACAAATGACATAGTATGAGCATTGGCTTGTTTTTTTAATTCACCCGGTAAATTAAATGGTTTTAATAGAGTTTAGCCCAACCACCTTTGGCGACAGGAATTATTTGGCGGTATTTTGCCAAATGTGGCTACCCTGGTCCGCTTCATGGACTTAACGTTCAGACAAAAATATCGCCAAGTTTGGCAATTTTTGAAATTGTGCCAAGTGGATGGGCTAAACTGTATTTTCCCCAATTAAATTTAATTAATGAAATAATATATGAAAAATTGTATTAACATCAAGTGTTATCCACTACAAGTTATAAAAATGTATTTGAACTTGAGTGGATGAATGAAAAGTATTTTATTAACGATTGAACATTTGAACAAGGTATATAAATATATATAGGCAGAGTGTGAACTAATTGTAGGAATTTAAAAAGATGGGAAGGATGCTGGCTCGAATCCGAAAGTGCGGTAACGGTATCCTAGTTGCCATGATCATGGAGTTATGGTCGGAATTGTTTTCGTGAATTCTTGCGAGCCCTTACACCACTAAAACTCTGCCGAAGAGTGGGGCTGATTCACGTTAAAATGCTCGAGTCTCAAAGACGTCCTGTTCGCGTGGTATGGAAGTTTGGAGAAGGAGGAGCCAGCTCAGCTGTCGTAATCATCACTTGACCGAGGCTCAATATGACGAGATCCATAGATAGAAGCCTTCTGTTTGCTTCTCAGAGTGACGTTAATAAAACAATCAAACCAAATCGTTTATGTAAAAATGTCCTTGGGCGCTGTTAAATCCGAAAGCATTCTTCAAAATATCGATAATTTTTAACAGGAATTTTTGAACAAATTGCAAACTGATTTTTTGATTTCCTTTAAAATTATAATTATGTATATCTTAATCTAAAATGGCATTCAAAGTCATTGAAATAATTTTTTTTTTTATAAAACTAAAAATTAAAGAAACTAATCTTTTGGTTTAGTTTTAATCAGTTTAGCCCAACCACCCTTGTTGACAGGAATTATTTGGAGGTAGTTTGCCAAATGTGGCTACCCTGATCCTCTTAGAGGACTGAAGTTCAGCCAAAAAAAAATCGCCAAGTTTGACAGTTTTTTATATCGCGCCAAGTGGTTGGGCTAAACTGTATTTTCACCAATTAAATTTAATTAATGAATTTAGTTGCAGGGATTTGCTTTTTTGCCATTTTAAAATTATGAAAGTTTCTAACACTCGAAACATTTTTTCAACATATTTTTTGCAAATGAAGTTCTTAGATCTGAAGACTACTAAACAATATCTTTTTACTTATACATTCATTTTATAAAGCTTCACACTTGGCTAATGTGGGACAGTATGAGGTTAAGATATAATTTTAAGTGCAAATATCGAAGATTTCACTTTAATATAAAAGTCTTATTTTATTGCTTTTCTTTGATAGTTTAAATTAATTATTCAGTAATTATTTTAAGTTTATTACTGATGAATTATTTGAGTTTTTAGATTATACATAATACGAAAGAACTGATTTTTTTTACTACTATGAGGCCAAGTAATTCATTTTATTATTTTTTTAAGTAAACTGTGAGGAATGTAATAATATTTGAGGTATTTGAATAATAACTGTTCTTGTATTTATTGGATTACTTTTCATTTGTAATAAAATACTGCACTGTGAACTTTGTTCCTTTATATAAGTAAAACATTTACTATCAATGTACAATCATTCCAGATTCAAACAAAAATAAATCGAAAATTATCCAACAAATATATCTTTTTAAATCATGAAGAGCTGTGTTATTACAATGAACACAAAATCCAATAAAGAAAAACCCTGTAAAAAGATTAATAAATTTTTTGTGAAATTTCATTTGGTTTCTTTTCCTTTTATTGTATGTGACTTGAAACTATTATTATTTGAATACGAATTCCTTAGCCTTGATAAAATGGGAAGAATTTAAAATGTAAAAAAGAATATTAATCTTAAATGTTTGTTACACAACTTCATTTCATGCAATATTAATGACAGGAATTTGATAAAAAAAAACTAATGTAAATTATGTCCAAACATTGTAGATAATGATTATATTTCAATGCATTGAACGGTTAAAATCTCTTATTTTGAAAGATTAATTGAAATATAACCTTGAAGTGTAATATTCTGTCAACATTTTTTCAATAAAATAAGAAGGGTATTTGTTCTGTAAGCAAACGATTATTGAAAACCAAAAAAAAAATTCCTTAAGCCCTAAATAAAGTGTTTAAATGGAAGACAAGAGGTGCAAATTATAAAGAGTATGAGAGAAAGTAAGAAAAAATAGAAAAAAGAAAATGTTTCGTCGCCTAATTAATTCGTCGCATTTTTAAATTGTGATAAAATGCATTTTTCTTCCTTTTAAATATTATTCTACTTAAAAAAAATGAGGCAATTTTTTTTGAAATTGATTTTACTGCACATTACTCAAAAATATTTGTGACAGAAGCTAAATGGGTTTATCACATGTCTTTTTTTTTCAAATAACCTGTAGGGTTATTTTATTAAGTTATTTGAATTGAGAATCTCGCCTTGTGAAAGAACCGTAACTTATTCTAATTAACATCACTATAAAAGAAATATAATAAATAGGAAATTATCATTTGCGGGAGATTGGAGGAAGTAAATAAGGAGATTAGAAATGTATTAGAATGATAAGTGAAAACAGAGTTACTTGCAAAATTGTTGAGTGTACAATACAGGCGCGAACATACTTGAAGTGATCTTCTTAGAGTGCTTACTTAATTCGAATCCAGTTTATGGAAATGCTTTGTAATTGGATCCAGTTTTGTTGTTGTTGAGGTCAATAGAGCTCTCAATTATAAAATTAGCTTAGGGACACGAACATTTAGAAAACGCTCCGCATTCGTAATACAAGAAGAATTTTGACCATTTTAAAGGTAGGAATAAATGTTGTTAGATTTTCTTGACTGATTATTCATTAAATCTTATTGACTCTAAACGTTATTAAATAAAACATGGGTGGGGACGTTACAAATGTAAGCCTTCATAATCTTTCTAGACTACTAGGGAATGTATGTATCATTTGAAAGTTTTATTTAAAAAAAATTCACCAATAGATATTTATGTAATAATAGTCTCATTTTTCAAATGTAATAAGAGAATTATACTTTTGTAAATGTAAGTAATATTCTGATAATTACTATTACTACTCTAGTTCACTATTACTATCCCAACATTTTATATTACTCTAGTACTAGGATAAATAAATCAAGATAAAGAAGAAAGTAAATGAAGATACAAGATTCATTTAATAATTCAGTAGAAATTCCAAGAGATGGCGCTCGTAGCATTGAAAATAGATTGTTTTTAGTAATCATCTTGACTTATCGGACAGCTGTCTCAGTCTCAGTCATATACGTTGTGACGCCATATTTACGGGATTTATTAACTTGTAATTAATATAACAACAATTATTTATGCTCTCCCGGGGAAGAATTCTTCTAACCTAATTCAACCCACCAATTATAATCTAACAGACTCTTACCACTAAGCCTTCCTCGACTGCAACTCAGATTCTGTAATAACTAAATCTCTGGAATAACTACATCTTCAAACCAATCGCCTATTTCAACCTCTCTTTTCAACTCCTCCTTCAACCTCTCTCTCTTTCTCCTTCAGCCTCTCTTTCCTTCTCCTTCAGCCTCTCTATTGCGACTTTCAGTCGGAGTTTATGTATTTCCTAACTCTCTTGCTTCACTTCATTTCTACCTGTATATTCACGTTTCATTTTTGGTTGAGCAAAGGTTGTTCTGCAAAAGCAATCAATCTTAATAAGAAGTCTCCAAGGTTAGTGAAGAGAAACCGCGAATAGCCCAATGTCACAACGTGATCAGAGAAAACGTGATCAGCACCCCAAGAATTCTTCGTCATAACTTTTCCGGCCTATCAGCTCATCCTCGCCTTCTTTGCTACAGATTCTCCGGAAGCAACTCGTTATTATGATTCTTCCCGGTTTCCAATGTATAACGATGAATTCATTTACCATCGACGGTGACAACTTGCCACGGCAACAATGAAATTTTCATTTAGTAGCAAAAGAGTTCCAAATCAAAACTAATTTATGAATCAACGTCAAATTTTGTTTTGGATCCTTTTAACAGATGGCAGCACCTAATGGTAGCAATAATTCACTTTAATGACCCCACTGTTTTCAAATACAAATACTTTTTGAACCACCCTGTATTATATCAAAAATGTCTTTTTTCTGAATGTCAGCTTAACCAGAATGCTACATTCCAAAAACAAATGCATGAAATGTTTGTTTTACAGATGACAAGTTTTACACATTCAAAAGCATACAAATTCTTACGATCAAGTAACATCGCCATGAGTGATATGTGCAAGAGCCAACTTTAAGCCAACTAAACCATGTGCAAAATAATTAACAGCAATTTAATTAAAAACTGATGAAGTTTTAAAAACGTTAATGAAATTTTTGTTTCTGGATTATTAATATCTAAAAAAAAAAAAAAAAATAATGAAAAAAAAAAAATGTCTGGCAAAGCATTTTTTGTCTCATAATTTTGTAAAACCACAAAGGCATTCAGTTGAAAAAAATTGCCTTTTTATTTTTCATTCCATATGACAACGAAATGATTTTATTTTTTATAATTTCAGCATTGCTAAAGTATATGATGCTTTTGGATAAAATAATTAACATTTCTCAACGTTACTAAGTTACTTTCTGCTTACATTTGCCCTGGAATTCATAAAAAAGGAATTAACATCAAGTAAAACGAAAACAAATTGTCCTTTACTTTCATAAGTCATGGAATATCTAAATGAAGCTAATTTTATGAATATTTTTTTTTTCAAAAAAGAAATATTTTCGCTTCAATGTATTCAAAAAGTAACCTCTGTATTTCTTTAAATTTAACTTTAATAAAGTCATTTTTATAACATAACAAGATATATTTGTATGTAGCAAATAAGAGGTTCGTTTACGTAGAATTGTAATATTTTCCGAATAAAAGGTATGTGAAGTTTCCTATCTCTTTCATTCATATGAACTTTTGAAGTGAACAAAATTAGCTTTATTTCCTCTTTTATTTACCATTTCAAATAAAATGAGACTTCCTTATTACTCTTATCTTATTTTTCCATTTTAAAAAGCATATTTGAATATTATTTTGAAGTTCAGGAGTAAATTTTACAATACCTGTTCTTCGTTTTCGAAAACAAATGATTATTTTAAAAGTAAACTAGCATAAAATCAACTATCATGTTTCTTAGATTTTTGAAAATTGATATTTAGGAAAAGTATGATATTCATATCTAAAAAAATTATTTTATTCTCGGCTAAAATATTATTTTCTGGGGTTGCAGAGTTCATTACACCCTAACAATTTCAATCCCGTTCCAATTGATATATCCTTCTTGGTTTGGGTATTTTGATTGATTGCTTATAAATTTCACATTTAGAAAAAAATCGGAGATAAATTGGCAACGAACCACATAATTTAGAATCTCAAGTGAAAAAGACACTGACCTGGTACATTCCTCATCAGTTTTTCCCACCACTCCCTGCCCCTAATTGGGTCATAAGTAGCATCAAAGTTCGAAAACAATGCTACTCAATGTGCGTGCGTGCGTGTGTGTGTGATATAATTATGACAAAAAGTGCACCAAGTGCTCGTCAAATAAACGAATGTATAAACGCAAAGAAAACTTTGATATAAGTAAATTATTAGAAAATCAAAGAAAAAGGATCATTTATTTCAGAGAAAAAGACAAAAGAACGGAGGATTTAACACCCTGTAGAACACCCTGTAGAGAGAATGCAGGATGCGATACAATCGGACATTGCGGCATACAAGTTCTGTATGATTTCTTGAGATATTTCGTTCCATATTTGCTGCAACCTTGCCTCTAGTTCGTTCAAACTCGTGGGATGCCCAACTCGCCGTCCCAAAGGTTCCCAGATATGCTCGATTGGAGACATATCTGGGTATCGAGCAGGCCAAGGAAGGTTAGTAACAGTGCGGAGACAGTCTTGTGACACCCTTGCCGTGTGAGGCCGAGCATTGTCTTGTTGAAGAATGGTTCCTGGTAGTTGTTGCATGAGTGGCAACACATGTGGTTGCAGGTTGTCATGGACATACCGCTGGGCAGTCATCGTGCCATGGATCAAAACAAGGCGTGACCGTGTATTGTAGGCAATGACACCCCATACCAATACACTAGCTGTATGATTGGTAAAGCAAAATCAGGATTGAGGCGTTCACCACAGGGTCTCCACACACGAACACGATTGCCATCACTGCTGAGATTGAATTTGGATTCATCGCTAAAGACGACCTATTTCCATTCCACTTCAGTCCAGTTTCCACTCCAAACGGAGGCGTCGATAAGTTGGCGTCAAGGACAGCACACGTAATGGGCGCCGTGGTCCCAAATGTCTTTCAGCCAGGCGCCTTCCTATGGTTCGAGAAGACACAGGGGCCCCTAATGAAGGTGCTACATGTGCCTCGATGGCGGCCGATGAAGCAGTTGGCTGTACGCTTGCATTTTGTACGATGTGGCGGTCTTCTCAACGATTGATCTATCGAGGGCGTCCTGAGCCTGGTCTTCGTGTAAATGACATCTCTAGGAACCTCCATCTTACACAATCAGAGCGGCCTGATTGACGAGCTACTCGCCTAGCTGACCACCCAGCTTCCATCATGCCGATGAATTTCCCCCTCTCAAACTGCGACAGCTGCTCATATTGTCTTCGAAAACGGTGTAATGGCATGTCTACCTCAGCTGTTCCTTTGTAAACGATTCAGCACTCTAAAACAAGCTTCGGTTACTCGTTTTATACTCCACGAAGAACGAAGTTAACCGCCCTCTACCGGCTATAAGTAATGCGCAATCACGCTGCATTTCTAATCATTTGCATATCTCCCCGACATGTACCTTCACGCCAAGTTTCGTTACGATCCTGCAATTATTTCTTAGTGCGCTATTTTTTTTTCATGAGTATATATATATATAGTGATTTAACTTATATACCAGTAATTTCTTGCTATAATAATTTAATTTACTAAATTTGCTCATTCTCTCTTTTAAAAGATAATGTTCATCATTCGTATTTCCTTATCCCCTTCCAAATTATCCTTTTATTTATTAGATCACGCGCTCTTAAAACTGTTAAATCCGCTTTACCCCGATTATAAATCTGTCAAAATAATCCCTTCGGATTCCCTGTCTATTATGATATTTCCATAGAATCCCTCTATCCATACCACGTGTTTCTGATGTTTCAAGTGTATTTTCCTTCGTATATACTCAAAAACACAACGAAAAAAGGTCTCTTCATCTTCCATTCTTATTCCTCTCTTGCTTTCTTGTGATGCAATAGTCTGTAGACAACAGCGGAGTTGAATTGGTTTCTCTCTCCGCTTAAAATATAAGTAGTTCCATGAAACTGCAATGAGTCTCTTCTATATGTATATATATATATATATATGAGCGTCGTCTCTCTCTATATATATATGTGTGTGTGTGCTTGTGTGTGTATTTTGATAAAGTGGCTCAATCATACATTAATATTACATTGATTTTGAAATACATTCAATTAAACTCAAAAGGCCGCGGTAGCCTAGTGGTCAAGGTCGTGGACTAGCGGCCGGCGGTTTTCGTTCAGTCGCGAGTTCGATCCTTGGCCGCCAAAGACCCGCCGTGTAGCCGGAGCTAATGCACGTTAACTCTGTTCAGATCCCAAAGTCCTCCCATTGGTGTGGTGTGGATATTAGGAGAGGGGGGTGCCAGCTCAGGTGTCGTCCTCGTCACTTGACCGTGGTTCAAAATTACGAGGTCCGTCGCCAATAGCCCTTGTGTTTTTTCTAGTGCGACGTTAATAAAAACTAAAACTAAATCAATTAAACTCAGTCGTCCTAGGAACTCTGCCTGACTTGTAGATAATTAAATACGTTTATTTAAAATATTCTTATTCGTTAATGAAGTTCATGAATATTTTATGAACAGATGACTCAGCTTAAAGTAAAATACAGAAGTCCCTCTTTTTTCACTAACTTGCAGGTACACTTTTCGAATTGCATTTGATATTCCTTGAAATAGAACAGAATACTTATCTCATTGTTGGTTTGGTTGTTTCCCGTAACAAAGAATACACAAATTTATCAAAAGTATGTTTGCTTTTGTACTTTTCAAGCTCGTTTTCAGTCCCGAAGGAGAATAAACTTTCATTCGTAAATCATACATTAATGTTTGAAAAGGGTTGCGAGCAAGGATATATGTGCTGCGTAGTTAACTGTGTTCTTCTTTGAACTCATTCGAAAGAATGTTCTTCCTAGAAACAAACACACCCGAAATGTCAAAACTGTGCAAAGATCCCTTTTATTAGCTTAAGAGCAGCACATATTTTTAAGCAACTGATAAATTCTGTGATTGTAAGAAATTTGGTCTCGTTTATATGCAGAAGTCCTTAATGTTTAAATCTATGTACATAAAAATATTCCATAGCTTAAATAATTCCTTCAAATATGAATGTAATTAACTTCAAGAGATATAGACTGTATATTAAAGACTAAATATAATTTACATTTAATTATAATTTAAAATAATATTATTTGTTAATTGTAGTTTATATTATAAGCATTATTTATACTTCGTATTAATTTATTTCAAATTAATTTGATTATGTAAATTTATAAACAATACTTTTGAAATAAATATAATAATTAATAAACAAACAAAATGCTAATGAGCTTATAAATATTTATTTTCCTTTTTAAATCATAATTGCATATTAAGCATATACATATTTATGAAATATATTCAAAGGAAAAATTTTAAAGCTGCCATCCAGAAAATATATGTAGTTAAATTTTAATTGTATTTTCTTAAACTAACTCGAGTCGTAATTCTTAAAATTATCTAAACACATATAAAAGACAAAGGAGATGTTGTACAACACATAACATTATTTCTCCTTCAATTTCAAATTTAAAAAATAGAGAGAACTCAGAAGCAGGATACATTATGTATGGGTTTCATGTTAGTAACTTTTAATAAAATAGATTTATCTCACAAGGCGTCTCTACGTTTTCTCTAACTTAATAAAATTTAGCATTCCATAATCTGCAAAATTATTCGTGAATAGACGCTTGTGTTATTTAATTCTGTATAAATTGGAATATTAACATAATAATAATTTAGCTTCTACGAATTATAATGGTTGGAACTAGTTTAAACTATTGAAGTGCAATCATATTAAAAAGCTAATATGTTCTTCAAACACATAAAAGCGAAGCCAAATATAAAGTGCGAAAACAAAGGATTTCCATGTTATTGTATATTAAATATACACCTGTTCATTATAATAATAATGTTTACAAATTACATTATATTGAACTTATATAAAAGAAGTTATGTCTTAAGAATTAAAAGTTATTATGCAAAGATTAGGCGTCAGAGCCTCATAATTGTACTGGGATAGCACTGAGCGACCTTAAGAACTTACTAAGCAGGAAAAGCTAAGAGCTAGCGTTATGATTGGCTAAGCGATTAAGATGGTTTTTCGCTCAGATGGAGAATTGATCACTCACTCCAATTTCAATCGCGATAGGTGATGATTAGTTTTAGATAAGGTTAACCCAATCATTCTCTGTGGAATCAATACAGATCTAAGGGTGCGCTGAGTGGCAACACAACAACCTCTCGCAAATACTATCAAGAACATGCTGTAAAATTTTATTTATTCTAAAATGATCAAACAAATCATTAAAAAATATTTCTTAATGTCTTTAATGAAGATTAATGCGCATGAAAACTAAGTTTTGGCACAAAATAGGGTTGGATCCTAAATTACCAGGGCTTTTCATCAGCACGAATTATTTAGTGATAAATCGCCAGAGTGGCAACCTTTGTATGGTATATTTTATATCTTAAAACCCTTTCATGTACAAAATATTCGTACTCACTTTTTCCATTTTAAACTGGACCCGATTAAAACTTATAATTGAATACTGATTTGAAAAATAGATCATCCTTTAAAAGTGTTCAAAATGGATAGTTTTGAAATATTTTGATTTGCTAAAAGAAGGAGAATCAGCAAAAAATAGAATAAGAAACTTAAATTATACCCATTGCAAAGCAATAAGTCAAAATTCTTTTGAGATTTGTTTGGTAAAGGGCATCTACAATCGTTTTCCTGCCAATTTATGCAGATGTCCTTTCAGAAACAGAAACAGGTCAGTGAAATGTTTCAGTTCATTTTTAGAACATATATATATATATATATATATTATATATATATATATATATCATGCATTTTATATACCTTCATTAAGAAAACAAAGCTCACAAAAAAGTCTTTCCAACAACACGCCATCTTGTTTCCAGTTGAAATGACTACGAGTTAGAAAATCTTACGTTTGTCGCCATTTTGGCACGATTATCAAAGTCGAGCCAAGATTTATAGTTTTATTTGAAATACCTTTAATATTATTACCTTAATGAGTCGCAACCTGCTCATTACACCACATGGAGCACCATTTTGTCTGTTGTTATGTTTCAGGTACTCAGCTAAACTGGCATTTATTTAAATGTTTAACTAGTTCATGATATGATTAACGTTTGCACTGACAGGTCACTACAATTTCTTAACAAAGTATTAATTCTAATGATTTTCTAATATTTTTTATTGAACAGATTGAAAAATGTCTTTTATTGAAAAGAGTGAAAGATTATTTATATTTTTCTCTTTTTCCGAATGCATTTTTAAATATCTGAAAACTCACAACCAAGTTACTCGTTTCAGGAATGAGATGCAGCGGTTTTTTTTAAAACGTTTTTCTGAATTTCACTTGGTGTGTGTGTGTGAGTGTGTGTGTGTCATCAAATTTTCGATCGTTAATTTTACCAACTTCCCATCACGCTAGAACTCTGAAACCTTGAGAATCGTTCTCACTCGCCTAACAATGCGATATTTAGACATTTGCGACAAGTTTTAGCTAGTATTTTCTTCAATAATGCAGTTTATCCCAACCACTTGGCGCGATATCAAAAATTGGCACCCAACTTGGCGATTTTTATGTTTGGCTGAACGTTAAGTCCGTAAAACGGACCAGGGTAGCCACATTTGGCAAAATACTGCCAAATAATTCTTGTCGCCAAGAGTGATTGGGTTAAACTGCATTCCAACCATTTAGTTTACCGGATGAATTAATTAATTTTAGTTACTTTTAACGTTTCTATGTATTTCACTTGGTGTATGTTTCTGTGTGTGTGTGTGTATCAGTGTGTCATCAAATTTTCTATCGTTAAATTAACCAACTTCCCATCAAGCTAGAGCTCTGAAATTTCGGGAACCGTTCTTACTTGCATAACAATGCAATATTTAGATATTTGCGACCAGTTTTAACTAATATTTCAATAATTTTTCTTAATAAACTTTGTCACTATATATAAAAACGTTGTTTTTAAAAACGTTGGTTTTTATCTCGAATTATTAAACGTATTTATGTATTTCACTTGGAGTGTGTGTGTGTCATCAAATTTTCGATCGTTAATTTAACCAACTTCCCATAAAGCTAGAGCTCCGAAACTTTGAGAATCATTCTTACTCGCCTAATAATGCAATATTTACACATTTGCGACATGTTTTAACTATTATTTTTTTGATAATGCAGTTTAGCCCAACCACTTGGCGCGATTTCAAAAATTTGCACCAAACGTGGCGATTTTTTTAAGCTGAACGTTAAGTCCTTAAATAGGACTAGGGTAGCCACATTTTGGCAAAATACCGCCAAATAATCCCTATCGCCAAGGGTGTTTGGGTTAAATTGCATTCCAACCATTTAATTTATCGGATGAATTAATTAATTTTAGTTACTTTTAACGTTTTTATGTATTTCACTTGGTGTGTGTTTCTCTGTGTGTGTGTGTGTATCAGTGTGTCATCAAATTTTCTATCGTTAAATTAACCAACTTCCCATCAAGCTAGAGCTCTGAAATTTCGGGAACCGTTCTTACTTGCCTAACAATGCAATATTTAGATATTTGCGATCAGTTTTAACCAATATTTCAATAATTTTCTTTAATAAACTTTGCAACCATATAAAAACCTTGGTTTTTTTTATATCGAATTTATGTATGGTGCAAACACATGCCGATAAATTTTTGAGAATGAAGGTGGTTAATTTTTTTTTTATCAAAAAGAGGGCGTTAGGACAAAAATGATTGGTAACCTGTGATCTAAGTGAATGGAGCGTTAGTGATTGAGGGAAAGTTAGATTTATGACACAAAGAGAAAATCTGGGTTAACTAAGTTAAGCAGAAAGGAGGCGGGATTTATTAATTATTAACGTTGCACTAAAATGCAAGCACACAAGAGCTATCTGTGACAATATTCCTAATTTTTAAACCATGGCCTAGTGACGAATTAACACAAGAACTGGAACCCCTACTCCATTTCGTGTTTATTTGAAGCTTTGATAGATTGAGACATACTTCAACACTGTTAAATGGTTGATCTTTAGCAAAAACGTGATTTGTAAGAATTCGCTCTGTGATTGGATAAGTATTTACAGGAGTAAGGATCTGAAATTTCTTTCACAAGTGCTGGAAGATAAAAAAAAAGTAAAAGCATCGATTTTAAAAGATAATTATTTACTCCTTTGACGGTTAAGAGAATCGACAGATTTCGCTGTCTTTTCATGCGATAAAACGGTCGCGAAGGTGGTAGCAGTTTCGTCCCCAGTTGTTTCTGAAATTGTCACCCTTATCCCACGTTGAGCTCATTCGCTTTTAATAGACATTCGCTTAAGAATTATATGCGGTGTATATTAATGTAATATTTGTATCAATTGTAGCTGGCCCTTTTAACCAATTCAGCTGTATAATTTAATATAATATAAGTATTAGCTTATAAAATATTAAATTAAAATATGCAAATAAAGACACGCAATTCAAAACGTTATGCAACATTTAATTGTGATAATTACCTAAAACTATTTTTGAGTGTGATACAATAAAAAAAATAGAATTATTCATCATATATATATCGTAAAACTTATTTATCATCAGAATGATCTAAATTCCGCTTTTGAGCCATTTCTGTAATAAACTCCCATCATATTACTCAAGAAAAATAATTAGATGAACAAGAATTATACCAGTAACCTTTTCCCTCATTATGTCAGACATTTTACGGTGTTCGTAGTGCCATCTGTATGCTCTAAAATTTACAAAATTACTCAAATTTACTACTTTACTAATCGTTTATAATACAAACAACACGGGTACGTATGCGCGGACGAATTCAGCTCGTCAACTCGCATTGGGGAGAAATTTTGCTTTGTGAGTAGGATTCAATTGCAACCACTTGGGTCGGAATACTTCGAGCGAGTCGAATAAATCAACGCGCATAGTTGCGCGCTACTCGAAGGCGAGCTGGGCTCGCTCATAACCATTAAAGTGTTCCAATCTGAGGTAAGAATTTCGCTCTATTTCATAACATTAATTGTTGCAGTATTTTATATGGTATCAATGGAAACTTGAACAAGATACATGAGTCAACTCAGCCGTTGTGAATAGAACTAAGTGAGTGTGAAGTCAGAATTGTAGCTTCTCAATGCTTCACTTGTAAATCCTAAGACTTCGATCATGTGGAATATACTCATGGAACTACACTAAGATCGCTGAGGGTTTTCCATAAGTTCACGACAGCATTGAACTTAACATGACTGCTGAATTTGGAGTAAAATATTAAAATTCTAGGGTAGATTATGAAATCCCTTTCTGAATTATCTTTTAATGTTAATTGGAGTTGGTTCTATATTCAAGTGTCTTAATATAACTATATTTCAAAGAAATAAGTGAGCATTTACCATAGCCATTACCCATAAGGACCTGAAGTGTTAATTCATTGCTTCAACATTCCTAGAAGAATGAGCTTACAGAATTATTCTTCCCAAGATCGAATTAAAGAATCCGATTTTGTACCTAATCGATACCTAACATTTTAGAGAAATTAAGCTGTAGAAAAAGTACTTTTTATGTAGCTCTTTATCGTTATCCGTTAGGGAGATTAAAGTTAATTTTTGCGTCGACAGTAAGTAAAGTAATTGCATTTTCTTACTTAGGGGATTTTCGTTAAGCTATCAGATAATTGCTATCCCCTCGTAAAAAGGAATCACATACTCTTAGAGGCATTGATCTCAATTTTCGAGTTCACAACGCAGAGCTTTAAATAGGATATGTAATGCTATAAATTTGAGAACCTAAGAATAAATATGTTGTAATGTGTGAGCATGTCATACGCATACATTGCAAAGCAGATGAATTACATACATCCCAATTATGTACAGTTTCAATAGAAGAGAGGGCGAGATATTTGTGATTCGGTAATCCTGATTGGTTGATTTTCTTGTGAATATCCGAAAATATATATGAACACTACTGCGATGAAGTTAAACGTAAATCAATTAAAAGAGATGTTATTAAATATTGATGTCGTTCTGAAAAGCAATACGAAGGTTGTTGACAGTTGACCTTGTAATTTGGAATCTCAGTCATGTGCCGAGGATGACTAGTAGGTATATCGCTCTCCAAGCAACTAAACCACGTCAACGGGAGGATAAGGAGCTTCGACTAGATTTAACATGCCTCAACCCCTCTAGATGGCGGGAGCTTAGGGGTGTCGGGGCTCGGACCCATGACTTAGTGGAAACAACAATGGTTGCCAGTCCGGAACCGCGACCACTAGACTACATTCGTCCTTCATTAAAAGAAAAAAAAATTTCAGTTTTTTCAGTTCAAACAGAAATTTTTATTGTTTTCAATATTTGATTTTTTTCCCCACAGAATCAAGGATTTCTTTCCCTTTTGATCATTTTCAACTAAATGACTATATGCGTTTCAAACATGATTTTTAAATAACTGGAAAATGATTTATGAAACACTCTAGATATAAATAAAAAGTGAAGATGACTGGAAAGTGATTAATGAAACACTATAGTTAATTAAAAAGTAAAAAGTAACTGGAAAATGATTAATGAAAAAATCTATAGATGAATAAAAAGTGAAAATAGCATGAAAAAAATAAAAACTTGCTAGATAACTGGAAAAAAATTGAAAACTATATAGATAATTAAAATCATTAATGAAAAACTCTGTAGATAACTTAAAAATTATTAAAGAAAAACTCTACAGATAAGTACAATATGATAACATAAGCTGTGAAATTATGCTAATTAAAGAACTTTTGATCCTCTGTATTTCGAATTTCCATTAACTGAAAACCTTTATTAAACAGACATTTTCAAGAATCTCGAATTTTCAATCTAAACGCTGTTTCTGTTTATAGAAAAAATTTCGATATACCGAACAAAGATTTTTACATAAAAATATTGTATTATAATGCATATATCAGCAAAATAGACCCATTTATTTCTGTCATTAGAAAGGATTGAATTAAATTTTAAAAAGCCTTTTTTACCGATTCTTAAACAATGGAAATTCATAGAATAACAAAAATTACTTAAAGGTAAGCAAGATATACAATTCTTAACTTCCGTTCTACTGTTCCCTTTCCTAATTTGCAACAAAAATGTTTCTTACTTTAAATTCATTTTATCTTCAGACATCTTACAGAGAACATGAGCTCTGAACGAAAATCTTTAACTGTAACAGGGAAGTAAAACTTAACTAAAGACGCAGAAAGTTGGATGATAAATAAGGCGTGCCAAAAAAATGAAAGTTTGATAAGTTCTGTATAAAATGTTTTTGAAAAATCATGGTTGCATTACTAAAGTCTTGGGTGACTGGGTAATTAAATACATAACTTTTAACAAAATTTATACAGCAGTATTGTAGTAGGTGAAATAATAGTAACAAAACATATATGTGAGGCAGCCACTTATTAAGTTTAAAACGACTGAATACCAACATTGCTTGCGAATTTGTACATTACATACATATTTATACATTTTTAAATAAATTTATTTGATAGATTAAGTCCCGTGTATCCCTAAATTAAATTATGCATAATTGTCCTTAGCAAGAGATTACGAAACATTTTACATACGTATTTCTTTAAATTAAAGTTTTATATTTCAAAAATTTTTAGGAATTTTTAAAGTTTGATAAATTATATGATTCCATTGTGTCGCTACAAATGTAAAGAAAAAATAAAACGGTAAAAATGTTTCATGCTATACGCTTGAATTAAAAATAATTTTCTTGGAAATAATATTGAAATAATAATTACATTACCAACACTTCTTAACAATAGATTTACGGAGCCAGTTAATTTGGCAAAAATTCCGTTTTATACTTCAGAAGTTCTGACCTTATAAATATTATTCTTTACACATTATATATTGGTTTTCAATTATGTAAGACAACTAATATATGTCCCTATTCATTTTTTCTGGAATAATTATATGTTATTTTATTTCTATATGTTGCATACCTATTTTTATGAAAATCCGTTGCTTTGATGGATTAATTTAAAGAGCAATTAGGATAAAATAACAAAAAGGTAAATAACAATAAATAAGAAAAAAAAAACAATTCTAAGAAAACGATGAAGGTTTAGTAATAAATATATCAGCAAACAATTTTGTAGTTTACGATTAATAAAAATACTATCATGTCACAAATAATCACTTCACTATAAACTTTAAAGAGAAAAAAGCAATTTTTGAAACTGCAGTTGCTCTTATTATTTTATTTGTAACATTTATGTATATGAAAAGTGTACATCCAAAGTCAAGTTTGTATATAGAAATATATTTGGACAACTGTAAATAAAAATCTATAGATTTTAAATAAATAAATAACAAAAAAAATGCATTTTAATACATACATCAAAAAAATGGATTTCAGTAAAAATAGGTATATAACCAAAATGTCCGTAAATCAAGTGTTAATAAACTAATACCAAATACATTTTATTAAATGTAATTTATAATACTCAATTTTGGTTGAATCTTATTTTGGGGATGGGGAAGAATCTTGGCAACACGGGAAATAATTTTTGATGATAAGTCGCCAAGCTGGTTGACATATGATCACCATACAGAGTTTTCTTGGCAACCCTATACAATCTATAAAAAAAGAGTGAATTTTGCATGATTTTTGAAATCACGCCAAGCAGCCTTCATTAAAATAGGATTTTATCCTAATCCTTAAATGCGGAAGTTTGAAAATATTGTATTTTTGTCAACTGAATTAATTTTAATTGAAATTAAAAAGTGTTGTTTAATTTGATTAAATACTAATCAATATTATATGCCTGACATTACCTTCTTCTCTGCTGTTCTGATATTATATAGGCCCAGTTAAATTCTGCTGTTTGATACGGAAATCAGGAATGTATTGTAAAACTATACAATAAGTTGTGTTATAGAAAAATATTAAACTTAGATAATTTACAATTAAACGCTAGCGAAAGAAATCAGAAAGCAAACCAAATATATCCAACATAGACATTGAATAAAAAATTTTATTTTCTTTCTCTTGAGTTTATAGAGATATATGCTTTGCCATCATGAAAGTTGTACAAAATTTGCATTCCTTGTGACGTCAATATTACATCCGCAATGTGTTTTCATTTTCCAAACCGGAAATTGAAAAACTTAAACTCCGATATTTGTTCGCGTCCGGAACAGAAGATATTCAAACCAAAAACTGACATTTCTGAGTTATATATGGCAGCTTAACAAAAGTAATATTAGTGCTAGAACTGTAAACACACTGCTCTTTGTATTTCAGTTATATTGACTTTAGTTGTAAAAGAAGTTACCCTTTAAATTGCTTAGGGTTTAACTTAAACTTTGACTGTAATAATGTCAGCAGCGTTTAATGCTTGAATCAAATGATACAATGATAATCTAATACTTTTAAAATAAATGGGTAATCAATGTTTTTATTTAAGAGTTTTATTATACGATGGTTGTTCAAAAAGTCCTTAGAAAATCCAAGAGATGGTCTTGTAGCTTCGAAAATTGTTTGTTTTTAATAAGCATGATAGCTCACCATACATCTATTTAACTCTCAATTACTTGTATACCTATTCATGACCACTTTAATACCTGAAAAACGTTTATTCATAACTTCTTCGGCCGATGAGATCATCCTCACCTTCTTTGGGGCAGATTCATTGGAAACAACCTATAGCTCTCATCATTGCTTTTTATGATAACAACTCGACACGGTAGTAATCAAGTTTTCATTTGGAAGTAAATAACTTCAAATCCAAGTTATCTTATGAATAAATATGAAATTAGTTTTATATTAGATGGCAGCACCATATGGTAACAACAATTTATCGTAATAATGATATTTATCTTCTTGTAAGTGTATTTAAAATTTAAATCGTTGCTTTATGGTCATAAAAAAAGGATCCAACTTGAAATTTAAGTTCAATACAGCAAGTTAATGAAATTTTTTTCAGGTAAGATTCCACGATGTTCATAGCCAATACTTTAAACAGGAATATAAATTTCAGGACTATTTCATTGATTTTTAATAGATTTCGTTTGCGTTGCAGATAAGAAATGGTGGAATTGTTCTTAAAATTACCCACAAATTATACGGGTTATTCTTGAACAAGAAAATATCAAACAAATCATGAGTTAAAATAGTTCGATTGGAGCAGTTCAAGTATCAAAAAGAACGAAAAGCAAATGGATCAAAGAGCTCCTACTCTATAACGATAATGCGTATCATTTGATACGATACTTCTGATATTTCTCTGTTTATGTGACATCATCAAAGGTGGAGCATAACCATCATACTTTACATGACAATTTGTGTAAGAATAAATGGTGAGAAATACATTGAGGAATAGGAAGATCAATGATTGTCATTATGCAAATATATAACATTCCTGCTTCTATTCACATAACATTTTGATCGAAGAGTCTGCTATATATGGAATCCCGGTAGAGAGATATGGAATACCGGTTTTCACTCAGCAAAAAATATCCTCTTATTTCAATTTAGATCTAGTATGTACCATAACACAAACACTAACAATTTTTTCACCTTGGTGTGGCTCGACATGCAGGACACCATATAATTATTTCTGACAATGCTTTCAAGAGAAAGCACCACTATGATTGCATACTGAATCTACTCACTAATTTTTTTCTGTGTACTTACGAAAGAAATAATTCATTTAATCACCGACGAAGATCTATCAAAAAGTGCTTATATTTGAAGACAGTTGAAAAAAATTGAGGCAAATTATTACCATTGCGTGCTGCCATCTGTTGAACAGAGCAGAAACTAATTTCGTATTAATTCTAAAGTTAGTTTAGATATGGAAGTCACTAGCGGCCAAATCAAAATTTAATTGTTTCCACTTCGATCTGTTCAAGTAATATTGCGTTCGATTTCTCATAGTCGACGAGACATAGTTTCATCATTATACGTCGGAACTCAAAAGTAAATCTAAACTATGGGTTACTTCAGGTGAACATTATCCAAAAAGGATAAGTATGATCTCCGGAAAAGTTATGGAATAGAATTATTGAGGTGCGAAGGGCATCGTGATCAAGAATACAAGTAACTGAGACATAAACAGATGTCTAGTAAGTTATAATTCTTACTGAAAATAAACTAATTTTAATACTTTGAGTGCCATCTCTGATTTTCCAAAGTCTTATTGAACGAATCTTGTATGAACACCACAAGTGCACACTCACTCTTAATTTGCATAACTGCGCTCATACAAAAATAAATGGTGCTAAGTGCCACTTCATTTTTGTTAACGCTTGCATGTGTTATCACCGCGCCGCCTGTAAATAAGGAGTTGGTAACTGTTGATTCTAACCGTAACTGAGAAGAGATGAAAGCGCTCGTCGTGTAGGCTAGTAAAATGGAAAAAAAGAACCTATCTGTGAAGGCACCACGTGCAGGTGTCTTGTGAATCATTAAAGATATATATTTAATACAGTCCATTGATTAAGTGTATTACTGTGCAAATAACCTATGGAACTTTAATATTGTGCAGTGAAAAGTTCAATTTTAAAATAAGAAAGTCACAATCAGTTTGAGGAGGACCTTCATAACAGAATGTAATTATAACGCGATATAAATAAACGTTTGAAATAAAATACAGTATATGTAAATTAAAAGGAAACACATACATCCAAATCAAGCAAGCTAATTAAATAAAACTAAAAATTGGGGCATTTAATATATTTATGAGATAAGAAAATAATTCTCTATATTTCAAAATTTCCGATTGGGTATACAATTCAAAGTAATACCTTAACTAGCTATTATAAACAAATTCGTTGCCATTTTAGCGTAAATGTACATATCCTCTTTTTACAATTTCCACTACTTGGATATTCTTTGAAAAGAATAAAACTAAAGAAGTATTTTCGGTTCATTTGATTTCTCGCCGAAAGCAATCTTATTAGTTTAATTATCATAACTAAAACCAATCAAGAATTCAAATTATAACTTTTCTTTAAACTTTAATTGAATAATTTGATTACCAAACTGATTTTTACCTTTAAGCTTGCTAGTTCACACATTACCATACTGCATCGCAATAATATGTTCTTTGATTTGCTTTTTGAGTAAAAATATTGTTTATTTTCCTTAGACAATAATTATTTCTTTGTTATTTTCTTTTTACAGATGACAAATACTGTTACTTCAAAGAAGTACAACGAATTCAAAATTCATAAGGTTCTCTTAAATATTTTTGAACAAGATACATTTTGAGAAATTAGAATTCAGATACCAATAAAAATGATAAAAGATTGTTTGGAAAATAATTTGTTTCGCACCCAAAAGATACTACATTTTAAATATACATTTCCCCCCATACCTTATTGTCATTATATAATTTAACACCTGATATTTCAAAGTTTTTTTTTCTTAAAAAAAATTGTGTGATTTTTAGCAAAATTTTTTATCTATAAATATATAAAACAAATTGCTGCAATTTCGATACGCTCTGCTTTTTCTTATGTCTTAAGAGTTAAGACTGTTAAAAGACGAAAAATTATATTCGGCATGCATAGAGAGATGATATGTTAATAGAACGTTCTCTCCCATACTGGATCGCAGAATTTTGTTCAGGCAATTTCCATATTAAAAATGCAACAATTTTTTCAATGCCACTTAAATCTATTCAAGACAAAATGACGGGCTGGTTGAAGCAAATCACCAAATGGCATGAAAATTACTGGAAGAATACATTTGCTAAATTTTAGCATTAATAAATACGTGGAATGTTATGGTTTCCTTTCAACGATCGATATCAACTTCAAATGATCTTCTAGAACGTGGTGTAATTTTAATATAGAAATTGTCAAAACGAAATTTGGCGAACCAATTTGAATCCTGGCGTTTTGGCAATATATTTTCACCGCTCACGTTAAATGGTTTATATCTGCCTTTATGTGAATTTCTTTTTTTAATTTTCTGTAATAAGAAATACAATTATAACAAAACAATACTACCCCCCCTAGAGTTCCCAAACTTCCTTAGAATCAAACGAAAACTCATAATGCGAATGAATTTCGAAATATATATATATAATTATATATATATATATAATTTCTCTGTCAGAGGAAAAAACGAATACACCAAGTATTATACTTATTTATCGTAATTTCAATTTTAATTTATATTAATATTATTTTAAAATCTAATTTTATGATATTTATGCACTAAATTTATCATTTAAAACCTAATATACTGTCTCTTACAAATACTCGTCCAGTTTCTAAGCCATGTAGAGCCCATTACTATTAACATATGTTTTAAAAACCATTTTGATTTACAAAATGTAAGTTTTTGTATAATTTTAGTTTTAAAAATAGCATGTACCTTAATTTACTATTCAACATCATTACCTTTAATATTAAGGCGCCTCTCATATAGAACCAGCTACTGAACTCCACATTATAGAAATCTGCCTGCTGACGGGCTACCCAATGCAGCACAGTCGTTTACACACCATCATTGTCATCACAGTCTGTATATGAGATCCTGTACCTTAATCAACTATTCAACGTAATATCTCTACTATTAATGCACGTATAATTTCGAACACACACACAACCAGCATCTGTATCCCCCCTTGTAGTAATATGCAACTTGAAGCGCCAACAGCTACAGCATAGCAGCCTTTACATCACCATTGTCTTCATCACTCTGACAAACTAAATACTTTTTCAAGTAAAAAAAAGAAACGGTGGTCACTGGGTGCCAGATTAGGGCTATAATGAGGATGATGAAGTTATTACCAGGTATCTGAAGCGATGATATATCTATTTCGACAAGCCTGTGGGGATGTTGATTACAATACAGAGAAATAATCACTTTACTGAATATAAATAGCCTTTGATTTGGATTGCACGACAACCTTTAATTACAGTGTCATATGATCTCTTATTATATAGTCTGTCTTATGCAAAATCATGCTCTAACTAATAAAAGTTAAATTTAGTTTATAATATAAAGTTATTCCTCCATGTACATGAAAATGTTTTTAAATTCTCTCGTCTACTGGCCATTTTGATTTCACGAGTGTGATGTTAATCCTATGAAACTTCTACTACAGGCCTTAATTATTTACTATTTTATCTATTTGTATGAAAAAGGTGTATCTTAAAGCGCAAAACTAATGAAGATTTCAGTAAAACTACATTTTACCTCGAATTTTAAATTTTTTTTAAAATCTCCATTTTAATGATTCGTTTGCGGGTGTGCCTGACTCTAAAATATATTCAAGAATATTTTTGATTATCGGTGAGAAAAAGTTATTCCTCAGGAACTTTTTGCTTTTGCTCTTTTAGATGCACCTTTTTGTATTCAAGTGAATCAAATAGCATATATTTGAGGACGGTAGAAGGTATTCCATAAGATTAGTATTACATTCACGAAATCAAAATGTCCTTTGAACGGGAGTGCTTCAAAGTCTTAAAATACCAAAATCCAAATTTCCTCATCATGAGTCTTATGAAAATACATATTCGGGGAAACTGATGTAAATAAATGAGTTATGTGAAGATTCTTTTGAAGCCCTATTATTAGGAACGGTAAGTTAGCTATTATTAATAATTTCAATAGTGTAATAGAAACGGTGTAATACACTGTCGTATTGCCTTATGACCATTTACCTTTCCTACGTAGTCAATTAATACGACGCTATTCTGACCTCTATGATACCTTCCTTAGCCAAAGAAACAAACTCCGTATTCCATAGAATATAAAGATTGGAATCTGATTGATTGATTGGATCCAGCAGCAACACGCAACAGCACGAGAGTCCAACCAGCAACAACACGAGAGCTATTGGCAACGGCCTCGTAATTTTGAACCTATGTCAAGTGACTTGGGCGAAACCTGAACTGGCACCTCCTTCTTCTTAATCCACAATACACCAACGGGAGGACTTTGAGCCTCGGCATATCAAAAGTGCATCAACTCCGACAACACGGTTTGTCTTTCGGGACATCAAGGCTCGAACCCACAATTCGACGAAAATCGTCGGACCCTAGATCACGACTATGACCACTAGGATACATCGGTCACTTCACTGGAAGCAATTCACTGTTTTGATCTCTAGTGTAGAAAACAATTCAGGTTTCGTCGACGATGAAAGTACGACTCTGTAACGATCAAATTTTAATTTTACAGCGAATGACTGTCAAATAAAAATTGGAGTGACGTTTAATTCATGACAGAAAGTTGTATCACCAACTCTCCTTAACAACGCCACCTGTCGTCAAAAACATGTATTTCTTGAACCCCCATCAAACATAAATACCTAACTTTTTTGGCTAATAAAAATTTTTAAAAACTTTCTTGTTAAAGATTTCTTCCCTGACAGATTTAAATAAGGATACATATATGAGATTGTAGAATATATCTTTATTTCAATCGACATTCATGATTTTTATTATCAAGCGGTTTGGGTTCAACTAATATATATGATGGAATTTTGCGTAAAAATAGAAATAAGTCTTTAGAGGTTTTCATAGGAATCTATTCACTTTTATTCCGGAATCCGGGGATAACCAAAAGTCAAGAAAATGAGGAGTCCCAATATTTCCTGACATTTTACATTTCAAATGAATGGGAATGTGATTCAATAGAAAGTCGAACTCAAAGCATTCGAATTTTCAGAATAATGCGATGCGTGTTTATTGAATGCGCATTCTGTAAGAATTCTGGTATGCTTGAACTTTCTGTTCACAGTTATTTAAGGCGACATTTGACTTAAGGCAACCGTCTACGGCCATTTTGATTTCGTGAAAGTAATTTTAATCCTATAGAATTTCGTCTACCGTTCTCAAAATCTTTACTATTTCACCTATTTCCATGCAATTCGAGATAAAAAAAAACGTTTTTTAAAAAAACGTTTTTATAGGGTGGCAAAGTTTATTAAACAAAATTATTGAAATATTAGTTAAAACTGGTCGCAAATATCTAAATATTGCATTGTTAGGCAAGTAAGAACGGTTCCCAAAATTTCAGAGCTCTAGATTGATGGGAAGTTGGTTAAATTAATGATAGAAAATTTGAGGACACACTGATACATACACAAACAGACACACACCAAGTGAAATACATAAAAACGCTAAAACTAACTAAAACTAATTAATTCACCCGGTAAATTAAATGATTGGAATGCAGTTTTACTCAACTACCCTTGGCGACAAGAATTATTTGGTGGTATGTTGCCAAACGTGGCTACCCTGGACTGCTTTACGGACTTAACGTTTAGCCAAAAAAAAATCGCCAAGATTGTGGACAATTTTTGAAATCGCGCCAAGCGGTTGGGCTAAACTACATTATTGAAGAAAGTATTAGTTAACACTTGTCGTAAATGTTTAAATATTGTATTGTTAGATGAGTAAGAACTATTATCAAAATTTTAGAACTCTAGCTTGATGGGAAGTTGCTTAAATTAAAGATTTTAAAAAAAAAAAAAAAAAAAAAACGATACAAAAACGTTTTAAGATGTGCACTCAAAAGAGCATAAAATAACAAAGGTTTCTGTGAAATTTTATTTTCCCTAAGACTTTTAAAATTATCTATTATAACACGGAAAACTCAAAAACGAATTATTGAAATAAAGATCAAAATAGTTTTAAAAATTGGAAGGAAAATGAAATTCAGCAAAAGCCTTCATTGCTTTTACTCTATCAGATTGATTTTAGTGTAATCAAATAGGTCAAATAGTGAAGGTCTGAAAACGGTATTCAAACTTCTATAGGATTAAGATTACGTTCAAGGAATCTTAGAAACTTAAATCTCTAATTTTTGTGCAATTTCCTTGTAATGCTATATAATTAATTTTTAGTGTATATTTTATTATGTATGAAATTACACACAATTTTGTATATTTCTTATTATATTTGGAAATTACTTCTAGAAATTGATCAAAAGTTTCTAAGTATTTAAATTTTCTTCGCGTATTCTATCATATGCGAAATTGTTCAAAAAGTTCAAAGGATCCAAAAATTCAAATTTTTCTGAAAATAGATTAAAAAGTATTTCAAATGAGAAACTTCGATAAAAATTATCAATATAATGAACATTTACGCGAGATTTTTTTTAATGTTGAATAAAAATATAATTTTAAAATAATGAGGCTTTTAACAAAAATTTGAATATCAAGTAAGTTTGTATTCTTAAGAAAAATTGAGAAAAATATATTTTATCAGATGGAGGAACCTACTGTATTTATTACTTTAAAAATACAGAGAATTATTTACAGATACACAGAATTATTGATACAGAGAATCTTATAAATACAAAGAATTATTTACGTTGAATATAATTTTATTTGACAAAATAAAATTTGATAACATTTAAGAAGTTTTAAATTTTGCTAATCAAACTTCCCTTATCTAAAATTTGTATGTGATTATTAGAAAAAAATTACGTTCACTATTGTATAGACTGTATAGGAAAGACTATAAGTACAATGGATAAAGCAGGTATAGAGAAAATAGCACCAGAAATTCCTAAGAAATGTATTATGAGTAAAACAAATATAAATTATGGTTCCGTGTGGGTTGACACATTTGTTTACATTACTAAAATTATTTTCTTGAACATTCTATTTATCAAATTCTGAGTATTTATTGAAATATAATGAATTTTTAGCAGCAAAATAAAAAAAATGTGAAGGTTAAAGCATTTTAGCATCTCTTTGTTACCTTAAATACATTCCAATTTTGAATAATCAATAATAAGTAGTGTTTTAAATTAAATTACAAGTATTTTACAAGTAAATATAATTGAAAAAATTAAGTAAATGAAACATGTGTCTGATAAACAATTTATAACTTGTTTGTGTTTGTATCGATTAACTTAAAATTAAGGAATGCAAAATAGCTGTAAAAATATTCTTTGTGACGAATAATAATGAAAAAAAAAACAACTTTTAAGTTAGTATATCATTCTCAAAATATATATTACACATAGGCTCTTAGACACACGAATCACTATTTCCAGATACCTTATTTAAAAAATATACCGAAATATGTAGCTTTACTTCAGTATGAAACCATATTTGTAAATTTACATAGCGATATTATAGAAAAAAAAGAACCATCTATATGAATATCAGAAGTATGAGTAGCTTTTATTCTATAGTAAATATTATGTAATATTTAGCATGTGTTCATAATGCGTTACATTACTAAAACGTTTAAAAGAATATGCAATTTCAACAAAATAATTTCACGGCAAAAACCTACTTTATTGCTTTCCCTTGGCAGGAGAAAAATCGCGCCAAATGGAGATTACAATGCGTTTTTACAATCAGTTGAAATACATCGATACGCTGCTTGTATGAGTGTCAATGATTAGGCTATATTATCAGAATTTGACGCATCGCCAACCTTCTTCAAAGCATTTCTTTTCGTCGCCAAACGTTGTCCAAATCCATATCATTATATTATAAACAGGATTGTGATTCAGTTAAACAGTAAAATGTGTATAAATGAATGTATTTTTAATTAAAAAAAGTACTTTTTACTCAAACGTTTTTCAAAATCATAAAAAGGAACACTTGTAAATTTAAAAATTTTTTTTTTTTTTTTTTTTTGCATTTTCTTACAAATTTAGTATAAATAAACGGAAACTTCTCCCCAAATAATTGTTTAATTACCCATTTCATTATTTTGAAATACGCATAGATCGTATAAGCCTGATATACAATGTATTTTTTTTTTCGAGAAGAGTAACAGAATCCAAAAAAAAAGAAAAACTATATTGCTTATAAGTAATGGTTTCTTCTTCGGATATCCATCCTTTTTTCCTGATTATTCATTTTTGTGGGGATACAGATTTAATCTACGAATGGTCTTCTTTAATCATTCGAAAACCATGCAACTCCAATGAAAGACTCTAAATGATCAAAGAAATTCAAAAACTCCCCTAACATTTTTTTTTAAAAAAATACGTTTAGCAAAAAAGGATGAAAAAAATTAGATAATCATAAATAAAAGAGCATCTCTATTTGAATTCGAATAAAAATAATGAGTGGCTAATGGAATTTTCTTTATCTCTACTTTCCTTTCCTTAATGGATTTCATATATACATGCTAAAGCAAATTGTTTTGAGTTATAAAAAATTATACTTTCGGAAAAAGCAAATAACTAAAACATGAAAAGTTTTTCATATTATTTGAGGGGAAAAGAAATTTTGTTTTTTTTTTTTTTTTTTTACTTGCCCAACTTATTCTAAAATTTCGAATGGGTTACGTTAAAGCATTACGCATTACGTAAAAATTTACGTAGACTTCAATTCAGGCAGCACTTAGAATTCGAAAGAGTAATAACTTATACTATTTAAAAAAATATAGAACAAGAAAAGTCGTAAGCTCTGCTGAACATACCAGTAGATAATAAACGAAAATAATGCTTCAACTTTTATAAGTCAACCAATAGATATCTTTCAAGAATTAACAAGAAAAATTTCATACAGATGTACTTGAATTTTAAAAATGTATATTGATCGTATCGAATCAGTATTTGATACCAACCACCCAATAAACCAACCAACTAACGAACCAACCAACCAACCAACCAACCAACCAATCAATCAATCAAAAAGCACTAACTCTCTACTTTTTTATATTCTACTCTTTATTTCTGCCGGCAAATCCCGGCCATTATGTAATATTACGGTAGATCCTGCAACTACGCACGAGGAATTGTGAAGATTCTTGTTCGTTAATAAGAGATTTAGTTTTGTAATAGCTGTTTATTTCAATATTTAATACGAATAATCACTTCAACAGCTATAAATGTCGAAACATTAAAAGGGATGTGGTATGATATGTAAAAAACTTGCCAGAATTTAATCAATCAAATGGTTCGAATTTAATAACTGAAAAAAATAACGGTTTATGGTACCTAAAGATAATATGTCAGTACTGGTAATACAGCCTGTATAATTTAATATAGTTTTTACCAGAAAATTATATAATTGCATTTGCAGATTTGTGAATAAAACTGGCTTCGCTAGAAATTGTAGAATTTTGTTAGAACAAAATAAAAATCATACGCAAACAACACTAAAATTATAAATCGTTCAAATTACTTATACTTAAGTTTAAATAAACTTCAGAAGGAAGCGGGTTTCAATGGAGAAAGTAGAAACCATACAAAACAAAATTAAAGCCATGCTTAGGAAACGAAAAATAAAAAAATTCGATATAAAAACCAACGTTTTTAAAAGCAACGTTTTTATATGGTGGCAAAGTTTATTAGAGAAAATTATTGAAATATTAGTTAATACTGTTAGTTATTTTATCTTTAAAATTTACTTAAAAAGAGACATTCGTGAGCGTATTAAAAAATTCATAATATAAAATCAAAACATGCATTTGAAAGTTTGTAAGTCATTCTATTAAAAAAAAAAATGGGAACCAGAATTCAGAAAAAATTATTGTGATAAGACATGGCGCCTAATATTGGAAACTTTCTTTCTTGCGAATGATTACTGACTAAAAGTCAGCAACCCTTACTATCTCGGAGATTGTAAAGGGGAGATAGTATCTCCCCTTTGTGAGTACAAAAGGTTTACGATAACCTCATGCTGCGTGGGGAGTGCCCGGTGCTCCCAGAGGGGGAAAGAAATTTTTCCCTGAATCCTAAAAGCGCCTCGAGGAAAGAATATTTTGACTTATTAAAATTATTGAAATATGAGTTAAAACTTGTCGCAAACGAATAAATATTGCATTGTTAGGCGAGTACGAACGATTCCCGAAATTTCAAAGCTCTAGCGTGATGGGAAGTTGGTTAAATTAACGATCGAAAATTTGATGACACACACACACACACACACACACACACACCAAGTGAAATTCAGAAAAACGTTGTAATAACATACGTTACTTGAAAAATTTCATAAGTAAAGTTTAAAATAAAGCATATTTTATTGAAAATATTAGAATTAATAAAATAGAATAAAAATGATACTTTAATACTAGAATTATCGTATTTTTGGCATACCTAGAACTACCAAAGTCCATATCTGACCCATAGGCTTCAGTTATGTTATTCTTAATTTTTTTGATAACACTGACGGAAAATAAAGTGTTTCGTGATTAATACAATTAATTTTACTTATTGATTTATTAAATTTAACTTCTAGAATATTATATAATAGGAAATTAGTTAATCGGAAATCATCTTTACAAAATATTTATAAATTTCTAGTTGCAGAATACATACCTCGAGATTTGGAAGGTTGTATAAAGTGAAATTTAAAAAAAATATATCTTTTAAATAACCTATACTTTAGTTAATTTAAATTTCATAATGTTCCTACAGATTAATAAGATATCAAATCATAGTAAAAAATTAATAATCATTACATTTTACTTACACTATACTAATTTTTCTCGAAACATTTGACACAGAACAACCTAAGAGAGCAACCAACAACAAGTGAAACTTTTCACCAACACTTAGATCATTTGATTTGGAATCATCTTTTCATAAATATGGAAATACGTTCATTATGTACACTGAGCTCACATCTACAGCCAACAAAATTTGATACAAAATTTGTCAGGTTTGTTTGTCATATGTTGCAAAAATCTACAGCGTGTTTTCCACAGAAAGAGCTGCTCACCTACAGTGATGTTTTCTCCTGGTTCGTAACACATGAGCTAATTTTCTATGAAAATATTCCAAACATCTGATATTAGAGTAAATTTACCATCTTTAAGCCTATCTGATCCTTAAATTTTTAAGGCAAATCACATGATTTAAAGAAATCTGCCCCGGCTCAATGCTAAAGAGAAACAATTGAGCCCCAGTTCTTTGACTGAAGATCTGGAACCCCCTTTATAGCTGAAGATCCTCGAAGAAACAATATGGCAATAAAAGAATCTAGTTCATCGAGAGAAATGCTCCAAGTTTCATTATTTAGTTTTAATTTTGCTTCAACTTCTGTACATTTCTTTATGATATTCAAATTTTATCATTTATCAAAAGTCGCCAAGAAGTGATAGGACTGCTATTACCATATTTCTTTTGATAAATGGTGAAGTCCCGGATTTTCTTTAAGGAATATTTTGAATAGGTCGTCAACTGGAAGAAACTGAACATTGATGGTGTATTTTCCATCTTTCGTTTCTTCCAAATCGATTTGAAGGGTTTTTTGCCTTCTTTTATTTTTTTTATTTTTATTTTTCCTTGACCCTTTCAAATTATTTGTTGTCTTACAAATATCTAAACTGTATTTATTTGGAATATTTTCATTCAGCTCGCTATCACTTGAACTGGATTCAGAGAGCTGACATTATATGAACATTTTCCACAATATTTATTTTGTCGTTTATAACTAAATTTTCATTATCATCAACAGAATTTTTTTTTCTTACCGCAAGAATCATTTTCTGAAAGTTCCTTTAGCAATTTCAAAGCTTCTTCTTTCGAAAGACCTCTTCTGCTGATTGATATCACTAATAGTGGGCAAAACTGAAATGTCACAAATTAGGTTTCCTTCTGCTCAGTTTATAACAGGTAAAATATTCTTTTTACATAGTTTCTAGACTATAACAGAGATAAGAACATTCTACAACATTCTAATACATAGATACAATAGTTAGCAATCACAAAAACTCACACATCTGCATACAGGTACATGTTAGTTATAAAGACACACCCTCTTCTCAATTGCAGCCTTTTGCATAAAGTAAGTAGAATACAGCTCCTTATAAAATTCTTTTGTAACTGAAAAAATGTAGAGTTTAAATCCTGGTTGAAATAAAAGAAAGGTTTGTTATCTTGATCGGGTCAGCTATAACCTACTTTGCAGTTGTCGGTATACCGACATATAAATAAAAAATATTCATTTGAATTCAACTGAACTCGTTTTAAGGCATTATACTGAATTTTTAGGAAAAGTGAAAAAATTAGAAAGCTTAATTTTGAAATACAACTAAGAAACGAGCAAAAATCACGTCTTGGGTGACAGATGACCCAACACATTAATCCTAGTGTTAAAAACTTGTTTTTATTGGAAACATTAATCAGGAATACATATATTTATTCATGAATGGTATTATAAAAAAGATAATGTGATACATCTTTTATTTACAATACATATAATATCCAACCAAATTGTGGAATCTTTTTACGATATAATCAACAACAAAATGACAAACACAATATACAAATTGTCTTCTGCAATACATTGAGGAAAATAGATTTTATTACCAAAGGAATATTTTCTTTTAATCGCATTTAATTTTTTTAAATTTATTTTATTATATATTGTATAATCAAATAAAATACACAAAAGTCCTTTTGTTGGCTAATAATGGCAAATCAATATTCAAATAATTTGACACTAAAACATTTCAAGAAATAATCCAAATTAAAAAGGGGTAGTTAGATACTCTTGAGACAAAAATAACCGCCTCATATTTGAAATTCTGAATAATGTTTTTTTTTTCATCTTCAAACATTTTTTGATTCTCGATAACATATGATTTAAGGTAATACATAAATCGATAGGTAAAAAAGAGGAATTTATGTATAAGTTTTATTTCAATCCGATTAAAAAAATTAGGAGAAATTTACTATGACAAGTTTTTGAAAATTAAACTCATTACTGGTGAAAGCAAGCATCAAACATGCAAGCAAATCGTTTATGATAAAATTATGGAAAGTAATCAATTATAACCTTTAATAGTCGACTAAAACAATAGCTCATTTTTTTTGTCTAATAAGAAAACCAAAAACAACAGCTGCAAGAGATAGAACCCATAAATCAATTCTATGAATCATAAAATAAATATAATTATTGAATCCCAAGCGGCTATTACATATATTGCATCGAACATACAACCAAAAGCCAAAAGGCTGGAAAAAAAAAATAAAAACGAAGAACTTTGTCTTCCGATCAGAAAGGAGTTGCATCTTTCATCGAAATAGCTCGCTTTATACATCAGAACACGTGACACGAACAATAATGTCGGAAGACACATCTTGAGTGAAAAAAGAAATAAGTAATCAGATTCCGGTACCTCAGCCCATTCCATTTCATTCGGTAAATAAAGATAAAAATAAAATCCATATCGCACAATACTATCATTAGAAATCGGGCACGGTAAAGCGACACACAAAAGTAAGAACCAGCTTTCGTCGAAGAAAGCAGTAAAATATTTAGTGCACTTAACGGGAAAAGATATTCGGTGGGATGAAAGATAATTAATTCAATCAATAATCTGTGGTATATATGACCTTTCATTGTGTTCTCCAACATCATATGTGATATAGAAGGTTTTTTTCTTCTTGTAACTAATCAGAGTTGCATTCAGCCTTATTTGATCCATATGGCCATGACAGGAAAATAAAGTTTGTCATTAAGAGTAACAAGTAATTATCTTATTTCGGCTTAACGTTTTAAAATGAAATGAAAAGTAATATACACCGGGGTATCAAAAAGTTTCAGTTATTAATAAGAAGCAATCGAGATATCCGGGAAAATGGTATCCTGGATATTAATAGATTCTTATGTTCAGAATGTTGTAAATTGCAGCTTTGAATGTTGATTAGTATGGTTTCAGGTAGATTGAAATAACTAATAGTATCGTAAAGTTATAATTATTATCCTGGATATAATAAAGTCTTAATTATTATCTCTGTATTTATAAAGTTTCAATTATTTACTTAAGAAATCGAAAGGGTATAATTACTCGTAATTCTAAGAAGTCAATCAAGATAAAACTTTATTACTGTTACAACATCTCTCTCTCTCTCTCTAAACAAACACACACAAACACATATATATATACACTCATGGACAAGAAAATTAGCGCACCAAGAAATAATTGCGGGATCGTAACGAAACTTGGCATGAAGGGACATGTCGAAGATATGCAAATGATTAAAAATGCAAAGTGATTACGCATTACGTATAGCCGGTAGAGGGCATTTAACGTCGTTCACCGTGGAGTATAAAACAGATAACCAAAGCTTGTTTGAGTGTGCTGAATCGTTTACAAAGGAAGAGCTGAGGTAGACATGCCATTACGCCGTTTTCGAAGACAATATGAGCAGCTGTCGCAGTTTGAGAGGGGGAAATTCATCGGCATAATGGAAGGTGGGGGGTCAGCTAGGCAAGTAGCTCGTCAATTAGACCGCTCTAATTGTGTTGTGAAAGGTCTTCGTTCAGATCCACTGGTCCCAGTGGATCCGAATGAAGTCATTTACACGAAGACCAGGCTCAGGACGCCCTTGATAGATCAATCGTTGAGAAGACCGCCACATCGAACGAAATGCACGCGTACAGCCAACTGCTTCATCAGCCGCCATCGAGGCACATGTAGCACCTTCACTAGGGCCCCCTGTGTCTTCTCGAACCATACGAAGGCGCCTGGTTGAAGGACATTTGGGATCATTACGCGTGATGCCCTTGACGCCCACCCATCGACGCCTCCGTCTGGAGTGGTGCAACGCTCGTGGAAACTGGACTGCAGCGGAATGGAACCGGGTCGACTTTAGCGACGAATTCAGATTCAATCTCAGCAGTAATGACAATCGTGTTCGTGTGTGGAGACCCCGTGGTGATCGCCTCAATCCTGCCTTTGCTTTACAGCGACACACCGCTCCCACAGCTGGTGCTATTGCTTACAATACACAGTCACCCCTAGTATTGATCCGTGGCACCATGACAGCCCAGCGGTATGTCCATGACACCCTGCAACCACATGTGTTGCCACGCATGCAACAGCTTCCAGGAGCCATTTTTCAACAAGACAATGCTAGGCCTCACACGGCAAGGGTATAACAAGACTGTCTCCGCACTGTTACTACCCTTCCTTGGCCTGCCCGATCCCCAGATTTGTCTCCAATCGAGCTTATCTGGGAGAGTTTGGGACGGCGAGTTGGGCATCCCTTGAGTTTGAATGAACTAGAGGCGAGGTTACAGCAAATATGGAACGAAATATCTCAAGACATCATACACAACTTGTAAGCCTCAATGTTGATCGTATCGCATCTTTTGCCTTTTTCTCTGAAATAAATGATCCTTTTTCTTTAATTTTCTAATCATTTACTTATATCAAAGTAGTCATTAGGTATGTAAAATTTCGTTTCATTTTGAGGACTCCTCCTTGGTGCGCTAATTTTTTTTTTCCATGAGTGTAATATATTCACCTTCCAGAGTAATATGTTATACCTGCGCTTTCTTGGAAGCCATCAAAGTAGAATTCAGTAGGTTGAAAATGTATACAAACCATGCTATGTGAGTGACTTAAATCCGTTTCCTAAAATCTTATAAATCAAGGCCCCCATCAACCGATTGTATTATTTCATGAATGTAATATTAAAGCAATGGAATTTCTCTTATCGTTCTCAAATCTTTACAATTTTTTTTTATCTGTTTCATTGAAATAAAGTGCATTCGAAAGAACAAAAATTAATGAAGTATTCTGAGGAATTATTTTTTTTCTTATAGTTTTTTAAAATATGTTTACTATTAAATTTAGTAAAATAATTTTAAAAAAAATGTTTAATTATATTAAAAATATTATTTTTTTAAAATAATTAAAATTTTAATGAGATTCATTTGTGCGTTTTGTGGTATTTAAAAATACTTAACTTTTTTTAAAAAAATCGGAGAAAAAATTTAAATCCGCTGAAACTCTTATTATTTTTTGCTCCTTCAGATTAACTTTATTGCATTCAAATACGTTAAATGAAAAAAATTTGATTAGAGTTGTCGACTTTCTCTAGGATTAACATTAAGTGCACGAAATCGAATTAGCTGATAGATGAGAGCTTTAATAGTTATTTATTACATATTGTACGTAAGGATCTATTAATATGTCAAAATAAGTTTCATCCTAGTACCTTGATTACTTTTTAATAATAATTTAATTTGTACGATAACCTCTTATATAAATATCATGAATATATCCATTGTATTTGTGAAATAAACGATCCATTTTAAGGAGACACGTAACCCTAGAATGAACGAAAATAATTTTATTATCTTATTTCACTTCTTTAGTTTTTCTCAATTAATACATAAAAGTTTGTAGCTCTAGCTTTGATATCTATTCGAAATTTCAATTTTTTTCTTTAAAAGTGCACTGAATCATTTGATTGAATGTCGAATTGATGCTGCTTTTTCATAAATTTTTATTCTTCGTAACGGTCATGTATTTAAAACACTAAGATAATTTTAAATAAAAAAAGAGATTTAAAAATACTTCTAGTTGTTTTGAATAGTACGTGTAACGATTCTGCTCATGGAAGAAATAATTTAGGCGAAGATTGCTTTTGAAAGATTCCACAAAATTTGATATAACTATTTTTCATTGTGTGTAATAAAAAAAATTATAAAAACATACATAACACTAGTGAAACCAAAATCATGTACAGAGAGGCGAGAAACACTTCTAAGAAATAATGAAAAGTCTGCAAAATATATTAAAATTTGAAGAAGTTGAGGGAATTTTAATATATTGGAATATTTCGAAAACAAATCCTGTAAATTTTAAAGAATGGTTTATTTGAAATTGTAGTTTCATGCGTTTGCATTTTCATATCTGTTTCATATAAACTTTTTCTTTTTAATATCTAATTTTAAAGTAATTCGAGATAAAAGCAGACGTTTTTAAAAACAGCGTTTTTATATGGTAGCAAAGTTTATTAAAGAAAATTATTGAATTGATAGTTAAAACTGGTCGCAAATATCTAAATATTGCATTGTTAGGCAAGTAAGAACGGTTCCCAAAATTTCAGAGCTCTAGCTTGATGGGAAGTTGGTTAAATAATGATAGAAAATTTGATGACACACTGATACACATTCAGACAGACACACACCAAGTGAAATACATAAAAGCGTTAAAACTAACTAAAATTAATTAATTCATCCGGTAAATTAAATGTTTGTGAATGTAGTTTAACCCAACCACCCTTGGCGACAAGAATTATTTGGAGCTATTTTGCCAAATGTGGCTACCCTGGACCGTTTTACAGCCACAAAAAATCCCCACATTTGGTGCCAATTTTTGAAATCACGCCAAGTGGTTGGGCTAAACTGCATTATTAAAGAAAATATTAGTTAAAACTTGTCACAAATTTCTAAATATTGCATTGTTAGGCCAGTATGAACGATTCCCAAAGTTTCAGTGCTCTAGCTTGATGAAAAGTTGTTTAAATTAACGATCAAAAATTTGATAACATACACACACACACCAAGTGAAATACATAAAAACTTTTTAAAAAATGGTTGCTCGTTGTCTATTGTGACTCCTTAAAGCTAAATATTCACATAAAAAATACTGACGCGTTCATGAAAAGAAATAAGTTTAATATGCTAAAAAATAGATAATGTGTTTTATTCAGCTAATATGGCCATGTCAATCTTTTCATAAGTTACATTTAATTCAAGTGATCAGGATATCATATTTCAATAGTTACTGAAAGAAGAAACAAAGATGAAATTAAATAAGATGAAGAAAAAAAAAACTCAATGAACTAATTAGTTAGGACTTGAAAAGTATACAATACTAAAATGTGGTTACATAAAAAGTATCAAATTCAGATAAAGTGTTGTACCTGTTATTTACGTAATGTACGTGGTTATATATTAAAGTTGCAATTCAATTTTACTTAACTTTCCACTTAAGGTATTATTTTTAAAATATATATATATACAATGAAAAGACATAAGAAAATACGAGTATGGTTAAAAAAAAGTACTTGTATTTGAAGATAGATGGCATCATTAAGGAAAATTGTTGTTGCCGTCTGTTAAACGAAGCCGAAACAAATTTGACAATGATTCTTAATGTAGCTTTGATTCGATAGTCATTTGCTGCTAAATCAAAACTTGATTGCAGCCGTGTGGCATTATTGAAGTTATTTTGCGTCGAGTTGTCAGCGTCGTTGATAAATGGTTTCATCGATATACACAGGAAACCATCAAAACAAGAATTTCTTGAATCTTCTCAGAAGAAGAAGAGGATTTCCTTGGCTGACTGATAAAATCTTTGTAAAAGCCTCTTTTCCTTCGTATGATAACCTTTGAGAGAAGCGACGCATCATGTTCGCAACATTATATTATGTGAAAGACGCACATAGTAACTCCATGACATGCCCCTAAAATTTCATATCACTTACTTCTCCAAAGATGTTAAATTGCTATTTATGATTTCAATCTTATAATAGCATAATGTGTAAACGCGAAATGAGAAAAAAGATTAAACATAGAAATGACATTATTTTCCATGGAAGATCATGTATGGCTTAGCAGGTTTGGAATAGGATGTATATAGTTTTCTGGCTATCTTTACTAAAACTATGAACTTTAGTAAACTGCTCAAAACGACTATATAATATGGACTAAATATAGGTTTTTCTAACATTTTGCCAATTTCTCATATCCTTAATCAAGTGGTGTAATTTTCAGCCAAATTATAATCTTCACACGGTAAATTTAATTAATTTATTCCTTTTCCAATTTGCTTTTTGTTTTCTGAAATAATTTCTGTATTTAGAGTTGAAAATAAATTTTGAAAAATGTCAACGTAATGAAGATAGTATGTTATTTTCTAGTATTGTGCTAAATTTTGACAAAAATTGAGTGAATGATAGCATATTTTTCTCTTTTGTTCTGAAGCAATATTATTTTTAAAGAAATATTTTGAAGCAAACAAGTTAAAATTAGGCTAGCACGAGATCTTAAAAATTTGGTTGGAATATGAAAACTGGGGTGAAAGTTTTTATTTCTGATTGCTTAATATTCCAATTCTATTTAGCATTTTTAATGTTTAATGTTCATTTAAAGGAAAAAGTGGTTCTTTTAAATAAAATTCAGACTGTAGCTAGAGAGGAACAATGTTTCGGAAATCGAAAATTCAGTACTAATAATTCTAATATATAAGGCAATATTTGGTTGGAATTAACATTAAATTGTGTCAAAATATTTTTATATGTTTATGGTATGTTTTCGTTTTTACATATATTTTTGACTGATTGTTGTGACTGTTCAAAACTTTTCAGCTTCAAACAAATCTCATTATTTCTCATTAATTAACTTTTTTTTACTCTCCTGGAAAGCCGAGGCCTACATCTTCACTGCAGGCGGCAGAGAATGTAAAATACACCGTACTGAAAATATCGGCAATTTCTTCTGGTTGCCAAAACTAAAACCTTCGCCAAAGGGGCCAATATGGCATCTCATCCGTAAATAGAAAGAATTGCTTTAATTTTGTAGAAAAAGGCCAATCTTGCTTCAAAAATAAGATTGCCGTTTTACAACTTTTGTAACACTAAACTATTACTTTCTCCAAATCACGGTCTTTTCATTTCTTTAACACGACCAGAGAGCAAAAATACGTTAGGCGAAATTCAGTAAGCTTGAAGAGACTATATATCTTATTCGAAAAAAGCGTAATAGACTGTTAGCTGATTTCAGTTACGTATTGCTATATTTATTTAAAGAACTGTGAGATAGGGATTTACGCAATCATCGAAAATTCCTACTTTAAAAATTCAGTTGGCGTTACAAATATTTTCAAATTAAGTTTAAAAGCTCGTGTGGCATGATGAATAAATCTGATTTTCTCGAAAAAAAGAATGAGCTGGAAAAAGGATGAAAATGAAAAAAAAAAAAAGAATGTAAAATCTCAAATTGATATAACAAGAAAACCTCAGACTAAGCGAAGTAGATTTTATTTTTTCTCT
>BMAW01130601.1:189867-201789 GCA_019974015.1 Nephila pilipes | reverse complement strand
GTAATTATTGGTGTCGTATTGTTTAATATTAGATATTAGTGATGGCACAAGATAACACCCGGGTTGACCGGCTGTTACATTGGCGCCCAACGTGGGGCGCCAGTATAACAAATTATCAGACGAATGGGAAGGAAGGGTAGACATTTCTAAAACAATCACTTTATTGACAGCTCAGTTACAAATCTACAGAACAATCAAACTAGAAATCTATACTATCTATTTCCCCGTTCAATCCCCCTTTTTGGCTCTGCCACTCTTGGCTTCCTAATGCCCGCTACGCTGGGCTTCTGCGCTTGCTTTCTCTTGAAAGCTTACACTATATATACACACACATAATAGTCTTAATTTGCATATCTCCGTTCTCTTCTTCGGAGGAAGTCCTCTGATACAAATAAGTGCTAATTCCCCCAAGAGGACTATCAGTGACAGGGTCGCTGATAGACCCGTCACAAACTATTTTATTTTCTTTTTTCTTGAGTTATACTTTTTGTGTTTTGACAATGTTTTGCCTACGGTTGCTTTTGTAGTATTTGAATATTTTTAAATTACTTTTTTTATTTATTAAATACTGTTAAATTTTATATTGTTATAGTTAGTAATTTTTATTAGCACGCACACTCACACATACGCATGCACGCGCACACACATACACGCATATATATATATATATATATGTATATGTGTGTGTGTGTGTGTGTGTGTGTGTGTGTGTGTGTATTTCAATCAGAAAAATGTATTAAATGCATGTCTCTGTAACACAGATTTCACTACATTGCAATTTATAATTATCTTTACTTTTCAAGAAATTTCGTAAGTTTTTATTCCTTATGACAAATGTAACATTTAAATAGAAGCATAATGATTTTATTACGAAAAATTACGAAAAGATTACTAGATTATTAGATTTCAGAAAAAATTATAAAGAAAATTCTTTTTCTAGAAAAATTCTGCAACATTATTTAAGATGCCGTAGTTATCTCAGTCACATACGAACTTATATTCACGAAACCAAACATTTTTATGACACCCAATCAAACTAGGAAACTTCTCCATCACATGAACTTTATGACGAGACAAGAAGACACGTAAAAAGATCATCTGACTTATATAAGTATGTATAAGAAAAGGCATCGAATTTCGAACAACAATCACGTACACTCCAGGGCAAAAGCGCTAGCGAGAAAACGGAAAAAAAGTTGAACAAAGATAACAGAAAAAAAAAAACAGTTAAATCACCTTGTCTGACAATCACAAAAGAATTGATCTTTTGGCAGAAACGGCAAAGAAATGCATTAGAACAAGCGAAACGAACAATGATGTTCGAACTGGAACCTTGAGAGGGAAAAAGTAATCAGATTGTTTGTTCTTAAGACATCTCAGTCGTTTTCATTTTACCAGGGATATAGTAAGAGAACAAATGCAATCTGGTTGTAGATAGAACCAAGCGGGAATACACTGTCATCACGAAGAAAAACCAACTTCGTTCGAAGAAAGCAACAAGACATTCAGGGAGCACTTACGTAAAAGAAGCCTTCAGAGATATTAAGAATAATTAATCTAATCAGTGGCTTGTAAGGATAAGGTCTTTTAGAGCAGATAAGATGTATTTTTACAAATGAAACTCTATATTTTTATAACTAGACTTTGTGACCTTTATTATTACAATTACGTCATTGTCAATATTTTCGAACAAATATATATGTACGTTATTGAGATTCTTTCTAAAATATCCCTTTTCCTCAGTTATTTGATGAAAAATCCATCTATTCGTGATTTGCGAATATAAGGTCTTTTAAAGCATGACAGCTAATTAGATGTATTTTTATAAGTGGAATAAACTCAGTATTTATAATCAACATTTTTGTATTAACCTGTTCGCTCCCAGCGTATCATGGGTGATACGCTCCGTGAGTGTCTTCTACGACCCAACGTATCAATAGAGATACGCTTGATGGGAAGTTTTATTTGATTATTTTAATAATACTATATGGCGTTACAATACCGCGAAATTGATATAGATAGGTTATTTGGAGTATTGAACTTGTTGATATGGGCTTGGATTTCACTTCTGGCTATCAGGAGGGAGGTAATTGTTAAAAGCACGTGTTGCGTCGCGGCTCTTTAAATGTAATGACATGATTTAAAGGGTGCACTTACTATCGGTTTACTTTTTTCTTTCTTGCTTGCTTCTTAGAAGTTCGAAGGAGAATTTATGGCCCTTTATGGGGGTAAAGGCTTTTGGTAGCAGATGTGCTCAGCTGCTCGTTTCATTCGGTCAGTTTTTTATTTGTAGTGACAGTCATGACGAAAAGAAAATGTTTATCTGATACTGAGATTTACGAAATAATAAATGAATCTGACAGTAATGTTAGTGAAAATAATCCAAATCTGTACATTGATATTAAAGTAAAAAATAAAGGGGGGGAACTAAGATGTGCACTTTGCTCAAAATCTTGCATGAAGCCTTAAAATATGTGTGTAAGACATGTAGTATGCAATGAGTTTTTTTTTTTTATAAATATACCATACAGCAAAATAATATTTATCTTTTATATCTATATATTCCATATAATGGTACATGATTACAATATAAAATTTATGCGACATATGTAAATATATTTTGTATTTTCTTAAAAGTATGATTTTTTATGTAATTTTATGTATAAAACATTCAGTTTTCGATTTTTTTTTCTTTCGTATATATTAAGCTTGAAGCATTTTAAATAATATATGTAAATGCCAAAATATTTTAATAAATAGCCGATTTCAAAAGAATTTTTTTAGCGAATTAGGCTTGATATCTAAAATCGTCTTGGCACAGCGTGACACTCCGCGGTAAGAAGCCGCGGGCCCAGAGAAGCACTTCTTTTTTCTCCCTCCGGTAGGGAAAGGGTTAACTGTTTTGTTTTGTTATAAGAGAAACTAAAGCTTGAATTTTTATGAAGTGTACACAGCCAAGTAGGAATATCAAAAAGCGAAATTAATAGTAATTTATTAAGTATTGCTTAGAATCTGAATTCAAACGCATGGCTCTATATTGAAATTTTTTTATACTAGGATTATGAAGTCGGTTTAATATAGAATAATTAATATTGATTTTTGAATAAATGGCACTGGTTTAATTTCATGAGAATCTTAGGTCCCAAATCTAGCAAATGCAACATCATTCTTCGAAATTGAAGAAAACAATTTCTGAACATGATACGCTCTGAAATTAGTGCAATTTTTTTTTTCACAAGGAATGAAGCAAAAAAAAAAAAAAAAAAAAACTCAACAGTCAAAATATCGATTTTTTTTTTATCATCAGTAATTTCATTAATACTATTATGTAACATATGTGTAAATATCGTGCATAGATTTGATCAATTATTGAAGAACGCTACTAAACATGAAAAGAAAAATATCTGAAGACTTAAAAAAATATAGTTTCGTTTTTTATTAACGTCGCATTAGAAGAACAAACTATTCGCGACGGTCTTTGTAATTTTAGAAGACTGAAATATAGAATGATTTGAATAACATTTGCCTTTAGTGCCATGTTATACAACTTTTCAATGATTTGTTTATAAACGTGGCTTACTTTGAGCCTCGTCTTTTTTTAATCTCTTTCAGTAAGATTCATTAATGAAAATATTTAGTTTTTTATTGTGAGAAACGTGTCTCATTTTTATAATTTATATACATTGTCAAATAAAAAATATATTATTGATATGAGTAAACTTGTAATTCGCTGTGGAATAGCAAAAAATATAAAAATTCATCAATAATCATTCCAATCATCTTGTTATTCGAATTCTGCACAACTCTCGTTCACTATGATTATTATTTCACATAATGCCTTTTTGTACTAAAATATATTTTAAATTAATGCTCACACTAATAATTATAAGAATGAAACCCGAGAGACAAACAAAATTTTGTTGTGGCTTGTACCAAATAGTCATAAAGGTTAACTGATATGAGATAGTAATCTGGAACATTTATACAAGTAATAAAATGGAATCACAATATTGCCAAATTAAATAAAATAGAAATTTTAAACTAGATTATTTTTCCATATTCAACAGTAACTTTAGTCAATTAGCGAATGTCGCTCTTCATTTTACGGTATGGTATGAAAATCAAATGACTAGCTGGGCTCAAAATTTCACTGCCAGAGGTTCTAATTACTGTAATTAACCTATTGAGTTTTGTTTCCATTAACATTGTTTGAGAGCAACGTTACTGATAATTAAACTATTAGACTATGTTTGGTTGGTTTATTCGCACGAGGGCCATATTTATCGGAGCATTTCCAAGCAATCGTTTATTTACGGAAAAAAAGTGTTTCTTTCACGATAACTAAATCGTCCAAATGCAGGGAAGGAAGAAAAGTAGAGGCTATATCCTCAAAAAGATAGAGAAAAAAAATTAAGAAAGGTCGCTAAGGCACGTAGGGGTGCATCATTTGTTTTTGAAATAGAAAATCCTAATGGGAGGAGAAGAAATACGTGTAATATGAGTTAATCTTGATTTATTTCCCTTCAACTAACACTGTGGTTTCTTTGTGATTTTATATTTAAGTTCCCAGCTTCTTTCTATTCAAAGTAAATGTGATGTAAATTAATAAACTTCGGAAGTAAAGCGAATTGATATAAGCAAGCCTTGATAAAAGTGGTAAGGAATATATTTGAAGTAATTGAGATTACGGTATGAGAAGAATGTTAACGTGATATGCTTGGAAGTATTCTCGCATGCTTAGCATTTTGGTAAAATTAGGACTCAACGCTGTCGGAGCAATTGCAGGAGGCGCTCGCATCATATTCCGGTAAGATAATTCCTTGATATATTACAAAGTTGTTGATATTCGCGGAAAGTCTGAGAGCTGTGTAAAGCATTTCCCTTAATTAAGGAGTAAATAAAATTATTTCGGATATAAATGAGTATTTTATTGGCTTTGTGCTTGAACGTAAGTAGAAATTTAGATCCTGTGATTTATTTTGAGATGATTAGTGAGACTACTAATAAGATGCCTTTACAAATGCTCTTTGGAAACTTGAAAATGAAAAAAAGTTCCCTTTCCTTCATAAAGAACAGCGCCACCTGATGGTATTTATGATAATGAGGAACAGCAGAAACTAATATTTGATGTCAATTGACATAAGACCAGCAAACTCTTATATATCTGTTACACCCCCAATAACTTGTAAATTTTAGTTCCAGTTTATTTAAAATTGCTACAGCTTTACTTACCCAACTGCATGGTTACTATTCACAAGATTCAAGCCATGAATTAAAACGTAATAATATAGTCTTGAAACTTGGAAGACCACGATAGCGAAGTGGGCATAGTGGCTAACTCATAAGTGACATTGTTTCCATCGAAGAGGGGGTTAGAATATTGACGTCGCTAAAGACCTATCATGTAACGGGAATGATACACGTTAAATCTCTCGATGTCTAACGTCCTCACATTGACATGGAGTGGCGATTTTGAGAAAAAAGAATCAGCCCCGGTGTCGACCTCATCACTTGACCATAATTCAATACTAAATAGTCTGACAGCAATGCTCGTAAGTGCAATGTTAATAAGCAATCAATCAATCAATAAACATCGAAATTTTAACTGTTGAAATATTCTGATAATAGATATTATTGAATTAGAAGCACTCGTCTTCATTGGTCAATATTCATATGATGTTGAACAAGGACCAATTTATCATTACGTTGATATTTCAAAAGCCTTACTTCACTTCAAGTTAGAAAATGGAAACCATTAAGCCATTTGAGTAGATATACATTGACAAAATGTTTCCTTACAAGAATCTTTTTTTGGGACAATATAATATTCAACCCCAACCCAGGCTTAGCTGATATTTTACTAGCCTTACATTGCTACAAACTATAAACTGAAAACTCAGTAGAAGAAGTATTCAAAAACAATAATTATTTTTAATAGCATAAGACCCCGACGTATGTTAAACGGATATTTCACTAGCGTTACTTCAAATTCTAGATAAAAACTTGAAAACTAATTTTGTAAATATGCAGAGGTAAAACTATCCCTCATAGCAATATTTCAGTTAATCGAATATCTAACTTCTACCCAGGCTAAGCTAATATTTCAATAGCCTTATTTCACTTCATGTTAGAAACTGAAAAACCCAATTGAGTAAATATGCAGAAATGAAAACTATTCCTCATAGAAATTTTGGGGTATGCGAATACCCAACCTAACTCAGACCATTTTTACCAATACTTTAATGCCATCCCCTTAAATTATAATGAAATATATTTAAAAGAGACACATAAAAAATTACTTTTGTACACTTTGAGAAATCATACTATCAGATTAAATCAATACAAGATCCATAAAAACACAGAAAACAGAGTCTTGTTAAATAAACGCAAAGTACACAAAAAGAAATGTAAATGGAATTTCAGAAACACAAACACTATCTATCAAATAAAATAATATAAAATTCGAAACGCAAACATTTAAGTCAGACTTTAATAAATTAATCAAATCAACAATTAATACAAAAAAGAAAACTGGGTATTATAAAACAAATCAGAGGCTGATATATTTCAAACATTCTGTCTAAAAGTAAAGTTTCAATACTTTCAATTCTTCTTCTTAAACGTCGTTTCCATAGCAACAATTTAACATGTATGCTTTAAACGTCATTTATTTCAACATCATTGCATATTATTGCTTATACAAATTTCTAAATTTTTCATCGAGTTGATTTTCTTTTAAAGTAATTAAAAACTTCAATATTTATGGTTCATTTGATTCCTCCGTCGAAAAAAGATTCATTAATTTCATTATCTCATTTTAAAGAAATAAAGCCATCAGAATCCTCATTTGTTTCACCCGTAATTGAATTAATTGGCTCTCTAATTTGTTTCTTAGTTTTAAGTCAGCAGCTTTTCACTATCCCATCGCATTTCTCTACACATAGAAAGAGAATAAAATATTTTCTTTCCAAATTAAAAATTAATTCTCTGTAAACTTTGATATAGATAAAAGATAATTATTTTTGCAACATTTATTAGTTTTACCAAAGAGTTGTCAATGAGATAAATTTTATATATTATATTTAATTTAAATGATAATAAATACTCATCCCTCATTTTTATGATATAAAAGACAATTAAATAACATATATTCATTTTAAAACTATTTTTTAATTTAAAATCTGCACCTCCTATGCTTTTAATGATGCAGTCTAATTTAAAGAATATACATGATGTCTTGTTTTCTTACTTATAGTAGCAAGTTCATTGTGTTCCTAAACATGCATAATACTTATTTTAACTGTTATTTAAAAAAAAAACAATTTATACCTTATTTTATTAAAAGAAACAAATGAAAATTTATCTCTCAGTTGATGAAATGAATAGTTAAGTAATTAATTCGCTTAATGAAAGTATCATCGGGACGAAATATGAGTTCGCTATTTTTTAAAAATACTCTCTGACACATATAATGCATTTCATTCAATGTATCTTTTCCATTGTATGTACATATTTCCATAAATAAAATATAAGAGATATGTTCAAAGAGTGATATTTTTCAATATTTCCTTTCCTTTTCCTGAAAAATCTATAAATATGACAAACCTAGGGTTTCAAAAATAATCGTCATATCCTTTCCAGTTAAAGAGACCGTCTTCGCCTTCTTTGAAGTAAAATTACTAGTAGCAAGCTATTGTTTTGATTTTCCTTGGTTTTCGAAAAAATCTCGAATCCATGTTCTCCCCAATGGAACAATTTAACGCAGCAGCAACAATAACTATCTTCTGAATTAGTATTATATTTGTTTTGGTGTCGTGTAACAGATGGCAGCAAACAAGAGTGCTAACTTCTTTTGGAACCAAGCTTGTATATTACTGGGGACTATCCTCATTGGTATAGATGTACATATATTGGATTGAACTTCTTTTGTATGTGCAATTAAAGATTCTTTTAAAAGAAATATGAATTGAAAAATTCCTTAATTGTATTAAACGTAAGTCTGGCTTGTAAGTACTAAACAGAAACTGCATTTCTTCAAATTTTACAAAACATAACTTCTACTTTTCTTGAAATAACAGTCTATTTTTAAAGCAGTGGAAAAAAAGGTACATTAGTTTATATCCAATAAGCCTTAAAAGACTATATATTTTATTTCAAACAGAATAACAGAAAATAAAAAAAAATTGCTTTCATATCTTCTTCTATACTTAGAACTGGCATTTTCTACTTCGAACGTCTTTTCTGGGATATTTCTTTCGATCTTTTTCATTTCTTCTTATCTCGATTCTTCTATGTTTGAGGGAATTCAGATTTGTCTTTCCAAAACAATTGTTTTTTTCATCCGTTTCAAAGCCAAGTAACGCCAATGGAATTATTACAGCTCTAAATGTTCAAAGAACATCCGAAACGCTTTTCATTTTTCTTTAAAAGATATATGTTTTTCCAGAAAAAAAAAAGGGATGCCTGTTCTTAAAAAACATCCTTCTTTTGAATCTAGAAATCCTTTTGTGATTTATGGAACAAAATTTTATCTCTCAATATATTTTCATTGGGGCAAAATAATTAATGGTAATGCCATTTATTTCTTTGAGTTAAAATGTTATATTACTTACAAGAAAAGAAAACCTTTAGAATATTTTAGTTACAATACACGAGGTTTAACTTTCGTTGAAAATGCGAATTTCTTTCCACTTATGAACAAAAAATAAAAAGTTAAAACTGAATTTTACCAGAATTTCAATGCTATGCAAGTTATGAATATTTAAAACTATCTACAGAGGCTTATATTAGGGTTCGCTTACAGCTTCTTATAGATAGAGGAAACTGGTGATTATTTCTTATATAAAAATACATTCATAATTAACAGAAGATATAGGTAGCACGGGGTTAACATTATGATGAAAACATTTTGTTCTTAAGGTAACAATACACTTTGAAGAGAATTTTTTGAATTAATGAAACCTTTGCCTACAAATGCATATTTTATGTCCTTTAGGTGCTTTAAAATCAGCGAAACACCCAAAAAAATATCAAAATAATCAACTTAAAGGGTGTTTTGAAACTCATGAGCTAAAATTTAAGGGATAAAAGAAAACATCTAAACAAGACATTTTTACCACACAATGCGTGGCGGTGAATCCCTAAGCGGCGCTGCAAGGGAAAGCATAAAGCAAGAGCTTTCTCCCACTCTGTCATTTCTACCATGGATTTCAGGGGTCATGGTGACGTACAGTAATCAGGAAAAGTCCATGCTTCCTGAAATCTATAGTAGAAATGATAATGTGTGAAAAAACATATGCTTTATTCTTACCATTAGAGCGCCGCCTAGCTTTCATTGTTTCTTCTCCGCCTATGCAATGTGGGATGAAAATTTCTTTTTCAGATGTTTTCTATTACCCCTTAACCCGTTCGCTACCAGCGTATCACATTTGATACGCTCGCGGTGGCTCTCCTATGCCTACCGTATCACAATAGATATGCTCCTGAATGCTTTCTGCAGACCAGCGTATCAATAGTGATACACTTAAAGAGAACGTTTTATTTGATTATTTTAATATTACAAGATGGTGTTACATTACCGCGAAATCTATATAGATAGGTTATTTGGAATGTTCACCTTGGTTATATGGGCTTGGATTTCACTTCTGGGTATCAAGAGGAGGGGGGAGGGGTTATTGTTAAAAGCACATATTGCGTCGCGGCTCTTTAAATCTAATGACATAATTTAAAGGGTGCACTTGCTTTCAGTTTACTTTTTTCTTTCTTGCTTGCTTCTTAGAAGTTCGAAGGATAATTTATGGCCCTTTTTAGGGATTAAGGTTAGGGCTTTAGGTAGCAGATGCTCTCAGCTGTTCATTTCATTCGGTCGGTTTTTATTTGTAGCGACAGTCATGACGAAAAGAAAGTGTTTATCTTATACTGATATTTGCGAAATAATGAATGAATCTGACAGTAATGTTAGCGAAAATAATCCAAATCTGTACATAGCTTTTAAATGAAAAAGAAGGACGAAGAAGATGTGCCCTTTGCTCAAAATCTTTCGTGAAGCGTCAAAATATGTGTGCAAGACATATGACGTTGACTATGCATTAATTCTTTTTTATAAATATACCATACAGCAGAATAAGATTTATCTTTCATATCTACATATTCCATGTAATGGTACATCATTACACCATGAAATTTATGTACCATATGGAAATATATTTTGTATTTTCTTAAAAGTATGACTTTTTTTTATGTAAATTTATGTATAAAACATCCAATTTTCGATAAAATCCTTTTTTCTCTTAAATTAAGTTTAATGCATTTTAAATAAGATATGTAAATACCAAAATATTTTAATGAATAGCTGATTTTAGAGGAAATGTTTTTTATGAAATAGGCTTAGTATCTAAAATCCTCTGGGCACAGAGTGACACTCCGCGCTAAGAAGCCGCGGGCCCAGAGAAGCACTTCTTTTTTCTCCCTCCGGCAGCGAAAGGGTTAAACTGCTTCCCATGAGTTTCAAAACTCTATGTATAGTGACTTAACTCCAATTGAAGACTTGTAAGTGCAAACCAAAATGTTTTATAAATAATCACTGATGATAATCAGCCTTTATATGCCATAAGCAATAATCACTGCTTATTTACCTTGTGTTTCCAAACACCCTAAATATGAACGAAAAATTAATCCATTTCTTTGATACATTCTATCAATAGCGTCTAGAAGTTAGAAAGAAATGCAACTTTTTGTAAAAATGTCTCACAGTTATACTAATACACATATCACGGGCAATGATTTCTTAGAAGCAACTCAAGTAAGAAAAAAGCAATCTCGTAGCATCTCAGTCAAATCCATTTAATCAGAAATGTATTGAGAGAGTTAATAGCATGGAGAAATTGTAGCTCAAAATAGAAATCGTGGGGAAGAAACACAATCATAGCATAGCCAACTTTGAAAGAGGATGACAAGACCACTAGAGCACTTAAAAAGAAAGAAAAAAAACCGGTTAGGCATATGGAAGATAATTCATTCAATTATAGGTTTGCGGTATACTACTTTTTACATCGAGCTAAGAGTCCAGATATACGAGTATATTTATAACTAAAATCTACTTAGGATTACATTCAGGTTATATTTGCTGACATTTAGTAGAATGGGTAAATAAATAAGCCCATAAGTAAAATATATAAGCCGTGAGATTTTCTTTTGTCAAATATTTTAGAAATAAACGATAAATGCTTACCTTACATATAAATATGTCCAATAGCTCACCAAATCAAATTAAAAATTTCTGATTATCAAATTTTTTTTATTTATTTATTGCAATTTTTAACTCTTCAAGCGTTTTACTTCTTTGCTTAAAGTTGTTCCTAAACGATCTACATAAGTTCATCTATCGCACATTAACAACCCCAACAAGAAGACATTTTTTATTACTGATTCGGTGTGTTTGTATGTACGTGGAAACTGAATGATTGCTCATTGACAGAGCTTACGTGGACTTGGGTGATCCTTGTGTGAAGGAACGAGGTTCTCCAATGAGCCATAAACTTTTCCATTAATGCTCAGTGTGTCGCAGCAACCCACCCCTATTATCTATCAAGATATGGAATTTTTAAAAGAGGGAAAGGGATTTTGCAAAATACGTGAAAAACGACCTTCAAAGCCACGCATGAAGTAGAGAAAATACGTTTGGTTTCTTTTCGGCGAGTTCACGGAATTAACACATCGATCAATAACTCCCGAGACTAACCCAGAGATGGCGCTCGTAGTAAAAAAGTAACCAGGTCTTTCTAGAGTACTAACCTTTGCTTGAAACGTGTCAAAATTTTAAGTCGATTGGACCAGGAAAAAGGTATTTTGAAGTGAAGTGAAAAAGGTTTTTTCCAAGTGGATGCCGCGATTGCTTTCGATGGAACAAAAACAGCAACGAGT
>BMAW01130601.1:150251-181356 GCA_019974015.1 Nephila pilipes | reverse complement strand
TGTTGATGAATAAAAAAAAATTTTGCAAAAAAAATGTTGTTTTCAATGTTAGTCTCGGGAGTTATTGATTGATGTGTTACGTATTTATAAAAAATTATTACTTAAATATGTTGTAAGTTAAACGTTCCGACAAATGGATTATAGCATTTTGGATAAATTACATTAGATTTATTATGAGGATATAATTACTTCAGGTGGAGATCAACGCTTGAAAACTAAGTTCAGCTATAACTATGCAGGTGAGAGAGAATTATTAATTTTGTTAACCCGAGATAACTCGGCTGATTGCGTTAAAATTATAAAAAAAATTCTATTGCAATACGAAAATTTTTGTAAGTGTACATGAATATGATATTTTTGATAAGAACCAAAATTGTTTTTTATAATTCAATTAAATTACTCTCAATTAGAAGAGAATATAATTTAGCTTTTTTTTTTTATAAAACCTCAACAAAATCTGAGGACTTTTATTGCATTTTTAAATTCCTTATTTAAGTGTTTTCCCAATTGTTAAAACAATGTCCTCTTAGATTAAAATGTCACTATTTGCCCCCCAAAGTTTATGAATAATAATATTTAAAATGACACTTATTCTATTCAATTTTAATTTAATTTTCATGTCACTGAACAAAAGAAAACTGACTTTCTAGCCAAAGGATTTGCGTTAACTTCTTCAAATAAAACTAAACAGAACTTTTTTTTCTTGTTTTCTTCAAGTTTTCTGAACAGAGAACAAAGGTTATTTTATTGTCAGATGCTTTTTACGAGAGTTGTTTCGTTTTAACAAGCTTTTCCAACCTAATGAAAGAGAAGAAGAGGTTTATTCAATTGATTTAGGACTTAAAAAAACAATAAAACTTTCGACCGAAACTCTTTAACGTACAATCGCCCTTTTCCCCTCAAATATTGATTTCCTTACGTAAATAACCTATTTGTCGTTTTATTTCCTTCATCACAAAATTTTTTATGGCTGTTCTTGCCAATTTAATAAACATATATATATGTTTACTGCTAAAGTATATTTATTATATTGTTTTGACGAATTCATATGATTCCCTAAATATTAAGAGTTGAATTTATTGATGATATTTTTTATGAATTTCTGATTTAAAAATATTTACTGAATAAAGAAAAAACTATTAAGTTGTAAGAAATAAACCATTAAAAATGACCATTTTATTATGAACAGAATAAAGTAAAAACAATATATATTTTTTTAACCGGGTTTTTTTTTTTTTTTTATCGTCTGATTTTGTCTCCTTGTTTGATGTATATCTGTACAATTACTTCTGACTTTTAACAATTATAAATTTTTAAACACTATGTTTACTTATGTATAAATTTATATTAAAAGCTACATCTATTCTTATGAGATGGAACACTTTCAAATACACTTTTGGGTCCAGATATCGATTTCTTATTTTTGATCTCATATTAAAATTCAGTCTTTTATCTTTAACCCCTTAACTGCGACATATATTTCAGGAAAATTGACCAAAAATGGAAATTTTTTTTGACTGTTTAATTTTGTTCTTTATATTATTGTAAAAGTTAGAAAATGGTCTTTTATTACAAAAATAAAATTTTAAACATATCTATTAATTAAAAATTAATTAATTAATTAATTAAAATTAATACCTTATTAATTAAAAATACCTAAACTGTACTCCACATTGGTGTCTGAATCGGACTTTGCGAATAAAGAAAGTTATTTGAAAAAAAACTCACTGAAAAGAAACCAAAACTAAACGAAAAAGCGAAACTCTGCTTTTGTTTATCAATCCAAGTGTGTCTTTGTTTATCTGCCAGCACCCACATTTTCCCTCCCTCGACTGAAGTCGTAATCAGTGAAAAACTACGACCACTAATACCATCTATTATGAAAATAGTGAACTAAGTATCCTAAAGTAGAAACGAACTCAGCTCGGGCTTCACAAAGTAGAAACGTTAATTTTTCTCCTGACCGAAGTCAGTTCGGGCATCACAATAGTTGCCCGAACTGGATTCGGGCGACATTGGCAAGGGGTTAAGAATCTAATTCAATTTTGTTTATATCTCATTTAGAAGCACTGCTTTGTAGGTGTTTTAATTTTACTTCTTCATTAATTTCTCTTAACGGAAAGACTTAAAAACAGTTGTCATTATTGAAAAAACCGAATATCTCAAAATGTTACCCATCAATAAACCTGAAATTTTATATATTTGTTTTTTAGATGTTTTTCATTAAGTAGACATTTCGTGATATTTTATTTTTAGAACAAATTTTTTGCATTGTAATAAACTGAAAATTACAATGATTTTTTTAAAAAAAATTCAGTGTTCAGAAATGGAACTACAATGGGAATTCTACGTAAGTGCCATATTATCAAAATAATAGTCTCATTTCTTGATAAGGTTGTTTTCTGTGTTATATAGTTAAATAAATGTCAATATATTTATTTTCTTTTGAATTACCTTGTCTTGGGGAAATTTTGAATTTCTGGTTTTATTTTTATAGAATGCCCTTATGACAGTAAAACTATACAATGACGATATTTTTCTAATTTTAAAGTTCGATAAGGGTATAAAATAATCATTTGTAGGTAAAATTTATGTTAATTCAAAGAAGTTTTTTCCGAAGGAGTACAATTACCTTAAGAGAATTTCCGATACGAAGTTATAATGATAGAAATGACACTGGACTTCCTTTTTTTTTTTAAAAAAAAAAGTTAAATTATTCCTTCATGAATCAAACGAATCATTTTACTTTATAAGATAAAGTTCGCAACGAATATCTCTGTAAATATTTTACACCTGGACATAGAAAGCAGTGTTTTCTAAACCTCATTATTTTATTGACACATAATACTACAAATTATTCCACCATATGCTGATCTAATTATTTAACTTTACAATAAAACTTTCTCTAAGATTACTTTTGTAAACATATTTTTAACTATTATTTATTCATAGACTTGTTCTTAGCGATTCATTTCTAAGTTTTTAGGAAACAATCGATATTGTTATCACATATTAAAGAAAAATAAGAGTTATTGGTCCCTTCGCTGAACGTATTATTTCATTTTATAATATGAATTTCACTGTCATTATCTTTTAATATATCTTATTTCTATTTTTTCACTAATATATTGTAAACAAAATTTTCTTTATCTCTAGGAATGAGTGATTTTTTATTAACGTTGAACTGAGAAACAACACGAGAAATTTTGGTGACGGACCTCAAAATTTTGAATTTTCGTCAAGTGACGAGGATGAAACCTTAGCTTACGCCTCTCTCTTCAGACTTCCACACCACGCCAAAGTAAAGCTTGTGAACTCGACCAATTGAAAGTGCATCAGCGCGAACATACGACGAGTCTTTAGTTGACTTCCCGAATCCATTAGTAAATAAAAGCTGGAGAATGAAGTAACGCTTCTTTTGAGAGGTACTCACCATACTTTCAGCCATTTTGGACGCGTAATTTCTGTCTAACTTCCGTTTGAGCGAGTCGATGTGAGTGTTTTTGTAAAAATGGAAAAAAATCGAATATCGGACTGTCATTAAATATTTGTTTTTGAAGGTCAATATTTCTACTCAAATCAAAGATGAGCAGTATTATTATTTACCACCGTGAAGTTTTAGGCAGCTGAATTTAAACGTGGTTTTATGAATTAATGTAACTCTTGATCGCTATTTCTAATCTATTGTTATTTTTTGCAACTAGAACTTTGAAACATTTAAAGAAAAACATTTTTTTTTTATTTAAAGTTTATCATGAATTAGTAAAGATTAATTTGGCTCATATTTTTAATAGTTAAAATTTAATGAACAAAATTTCAAATCAAATATTTTACTGGGAAAATTAAATGAAGAATTACAGTATCATTGGAATTTTTTAAAAAAAGTCTTAAAACAATGAAAAAATGTCTCAAGGAACATAACAATATCCTTTAAGTAGATTAGAACATTTCTTATTTTCGGAGCGTATTGCTTAACTAAACATCAGTAATTATAAATTTTAATGAGATCTATAATAATAATCACATACAATATATAAATACTAAAATTTCCAATCTGAAAAATTTTGTAGCTTCATTAATTAATTCTCTCTTATATTAAAAATAAATTAAACGTTTACACAATAATTTTAGAATTAAATAACATAAATAAGAAAACTAAACCCCAAAAAATATTATATTTACTGTTCGTTAATTAAATAAGGAATTTAATTTACGTTTCGAAATAAATTTTATTTTCCTTTTTATAACTTTATTACTACCAAAAAATAAAATGTGTTAAAACTCTGCACTGAAATAAAACGTTTTGTTTTGAAGAACTGGATTCAGATGTCACAAATTATTACTTTCTACTTAGAATTCGTTTGTAAATTGATTTAATATATTTTTCAATTTGATCTTTTGCAACAAAAACCAATAATAGAATCCTGCAATAGAAAGCCGAACCACTAGATGGCGCTTTAATGGCAAGCATTAAGCGTGAGTTTTTCTTACAGATAGTCATTTCTACCATGGATTTCAGGAGACGTGGCGACGTATAGTGATCAGGAAAAGGCCATGCCTCCAGAAATCCATGGTAGAAATGACGATGTGAAAGAAAACTAGTCCTTTATGTTTTCCAATGCAGAGCCGTCTAGTGATTTACTGCTAGATATCCGCCTGTGCATTGTATGATGAACATTAGTTGTTTATATGCTTTCTATTGCCCTTAAATTTTCAGTCACGAGTTTTGTCTATATGTTAATGCTTTTACTAAGCTTTTGTAAGTTTTGCAGAAATAATTTGTGAATATTGTAGTAATAAAGATATTGATACACGTTTGCAAATTTTTTTCACTTGTATGCTCTCAATAGTTTTAGAAAAGTTTCATTCAAAATTACTTATGGTATGTTAGGTGATTTATATTAGACTGGGTATTTAAATACATATTTTAATTAATAATAAAACCCTTTAAGTAATTAAAAATTATTTTAAGTTGTCTTAAATAATTAACAAGTCAATCTGACATAAAGTTTCTACTGCCTAGTTAAAAGAAATATAAAAGCGAAAAAAAAAAAGAAAAAAGGTTCCCAGGAACAGATCCCACAACTTTTATCTCTAGGCCATTGGTGCTTCATTATAAGCGCTTTGCACGTTAAATCAATCATCCTCGGTTTATTGAATTTTTTACCGAAATTCAAGTTCAAATCTATTTGACTAGCAAGGCTATGATAGAAAAATTCTTCTAAATCCCTGAATTCCTTTCACGAAAGCTTAGTATTCGTTTCTAAGTTTGATTTAAAAAATTATTTTCCTCCTACCTAGCGGAAAGAAAGTCATTTCTTAATAAGTAATCCGGCTCCTCAGAATATTTGAAGAAGACATTTTTCCTCCTGAAGTATTCGAACTGTAATTTAATGCGAACTTGGGAAGTTTGCATTTTTCTGCCAAAAGTATTTTGAGATTTAACCGACGAGTTATATCTTAGATGATGAAGACGGTATTAAGTTGCTTTTCTTCCAACTACCACTTTCTACTTTTATACATGTTGATCATTTCTACGAAGTTTTCTATTGACTTAAGATGCTTCTGAAGTCAAAATAAATTGTTTTAGAATCAAGCAAATAAAGAGATGGATTCTTTTAAATGTTAGTATGCAAAACTTATAAAAGACATTCTGAAGTCATACTGTTTTAGCTTAGTAAGAAAAGTATAAATATTTACGAAGGTAACAGACAATAATATAAATAAATGAATGCAAATTTTTGAAAAGAATAGATTTATCCACTAAAGGTTCTAAGTTTTATTTCATCCTCGTTTTCTCTATACAATCCAAAACATAAATACTTCTACCGAATAAAAGCACAACGCCATCTTTTGATAACATAAAAGATAAAATAAATAATTATGCTGTAAAAATCGAACTATTTCAATTAAATGTTAAAATTAAAGCAAAGAATAAATTACAAAATTGAATATATTTTAAGCTAAATGGAATGTTATTTCTGACATAAAAAGAAAATACAATAAATATTTGCCTGTTAATCTATTCTTAACAATTATATTTCAATCAGACGACTGCAGTTCAAAGTGAAACTATTAAAAATCGGTTGAAAGAATTCAAATTGGATTTAAGCAGTCAAGTACATTAAACCCATTTGTTTGAAAAGTGGTCAGGGATGACGTTTTGTGGTAGTGCGAAAATAAAAGTCTATTTGATGGTTAGTGAAAATTCGTTTTTTTTCCTCACAGGTAAAGATATTTTATAGGAACCAAAAGGGTTAATGTTTTAGGTAGGGCGTTATGGCGTACCAGATCACTTCAATTTTTTATCGATAGCTTCAATTTTAATTACATTTAGCTTAAATATATTGAATTTAATAATATATTGTTTCCTTCCATTTTAATACCGGAAAAGTTTACTATTGTCCATTTCTCGATATTTCATCATTTATTTTAATTCTTAAGTTTAATTAAGTAATTTAATCATAATTATAAAAAACAGCGCACCTTGGGTGGGTAAATCTATTCTTTGCAAAACTTTGCATATTTTTTTTTTAAATTTAGCTTTATTTTCTAAAATAAATCGATATAGATCGGCATAGGTAGAGTCTGTTTCTTGTACAATTTTTGCCTCTGAATGACACAATAAATTCTGAAACATATTGTGACATCATAACTGAACTACAGCGTACAATCCAAACATGCTCTAAAAATGCAGCGTCTGGCTGAATTGGACAGGAATTTTTCCCATTCACATGTAGCGTCGATTCTAAAATTTCATCGTATCATATGGATGGTATTATCTTGATCTCATTCAATGCAATTATGATCTTGTGCCTAGTAATGCTTGGAATTCTTTATGTTCCTAATAATAATATTTTAATCATTCCATAGAATAGAAAAAGTATTATTTTTTAAAAAAAAAAATTCTTTTCTCTCTTAGTTTAATATGGACTTGATTTTTAGATATACTTGTATTTAAGCATAATTTAAAAAAGCTACAACATTACAAGGTTCCAAATTTCTTTTGCTTCTATAACTTATGCATATAATGAACTTAAAATAATTTTTCTCTACGTAATACGTAAGTTTCAAGAAATAATTTCTTATTTTTAAAAAGGAAAAAAAAAAATTTAAAAAAATTTGACATTACAAAGTCTTACAATTTTTTCAAAAAAAAGATACAGTAATATTTTTGAAATTTGATTCATTTTTTGTGTATTAGTTTCTAATAAGAGGGGTAAAATATTTTGTATAATTATGGAATTTTACGTATAAAAATGATAATTTTATAAAAATATGTATAAAAATTCATGTCCATGTTCAACTCAAAGAGAAAAAGAAATACTTTTTGATTAAAAATAACAATTTTATATTTTAATAAAATAATCAAAGTATCATTATTTGACACACAAAATTCCTAAGTCCTTCGAACAATTTTTAAAACATAAATGTCAAAAAAAATAGTTTTCAATTCAGTATTTAATTTTCTTCTGCATGTCTTGGTACCTTTAAGAAAAATGTTAACTTAAAACACTAAGGAAATTATGTCATATCTATGAAACTCAATAGCTTTTAATTGGATGAAAACTAAAACAAAAATACAAAAATCGAACATTTTCAGTAGGCATTTAAAAAACAGTAATATATTAAAACTACACCTCTCTTGCTTGAATAATCTTTAATTGATGGTATCGACATTCTAAACAAACACACACTTCTCTCTTTCAATCTTAATATCTTCTTATTATTATGGGAATTGTTCGAAAGAGTTTATAAAACTTGTAACTAACTAGACAACCATTATATTACATTTTATACACTCAACTTGGGTATCAACCGATTATTATATTATTTTCATGTCTGGATTAAATTTAAGAGAAGACATAACTGTCAAGCGTTATCCAAACTATGTATATGAATAAACTAAGAATATGACTAAATTATCACAAAAACTATCATCAATAAAAATCAAACATTGTACTACGAGAAAATTGATCTTATGTGTCCTTGAGAGAATTGAATTTTTTTTATTTTTTATAATGCTTGTATAAACAGAAAGGATTATTTTTGAAATAATTTCCTATTTGGGTTAATTTTAATTCAATATTTGTAATTTTTAACCCCGCATCGAGTGCTTATGATCTCTCAAAAACAAGCCTCATATATGTCAATTTTTCTCTCGAAAACTATATTGCGACTACCTTGACTTTCACAGAATCTGCCTTTTGGGTCATATCCCACTGATGAATGGAATCATTCCTGTTTATCGGCAAAAGCTGCTTCCGTTTTTGTCGTTTATTCGAAGTTCTGCTTCTAACAGATGCACGTTCTTTATAAAGCTATTCTGTCATTTCGTTTTTCCGGTTCGGAGTCTTTCAAAATAATAAAGAGTTCAAATCGACATTGAGACTTAAATAACTCCGACTACATGAAATTCGCACAAAAATATTACATTTCGTGAAATAAGGGAAAACGGTTTTCTACATATTATGGAACTAAAAAAAGCAGAATGACCCAATATTCCTGTACAAAATATAATGAATATGTTTGTATCGAGCATGCTGTTATGATGTGCAAAAAGTGTTCGATCGAAAAATCTAAAATTGAATATGATTCTGACGAAAATATAAATTTTTCTTCCTTTCCCATATGATCGACTTGTGAAATTTTATTATGTATTCCATGTATACCTATTATTAATTATAATTTGAATGTTGTATTAACCACTCAAGTTGTTTCAGTTGGATCACTTTTGGCGTACCAGATCACTATCCAGTTTTTTTTTTTTTTTTTTTATCTTTTTGCTTCAATTTTAATTACAATTAGCTTAACTATATTCCTTTTAATAATTTATCGTTTGCTTTAATTTTTATTGTATGTTGCTGATATAATATTCAATTTAATAATTTATCGTTTGCTTTAATTTTAATATCGGAAATGTTTGCTATTGTACCTTTGTCGATATTTCATTGTTTATTTTAATTCTTATATTTAATTTACTAATTTAATAATAAATATTAAGAAAACGCACTTTCGGTGGTTAAATCTATTCTTTGCAAAACTTTACATAGAACATCTTTTATTTTTCTTTTTTATACATGAACTATTTTGTATTCTTACATGTTGCATTTTAACTTCTTTTCATTTTATAATTGTGATTGAAAACTTGTATAATGTATTTTGTACATTCGAAGTTTTATTATGTACATTCTGATGTAGGATGAAATAAATAAATTTAAAAAACAAAATAAAAAAAAGGCGAGGAAAGGTCCAGATGCAAGAAAAGTAATGCCTGAAGATATATATACATATATCTTAAAAGTCATGCAAAATATTTTGTAACGTTAAATTACGAATCCGATGTTGATGGGAAACTCAACGCGTGCCCGATTAATGGAAACTCGACGCGTGCCCGATGTAGTGTCAACATATTTTTGTTCTTTAAATTATATTAAAAATTGAGAATGATTTCAGAACAGAGTGGTTTGACATTTTTGAAATAACTATTCGATATTTTAAAATTCCATAATTATTTATTTACATTTAACTGGAAAATATTGGACAAGTTTAAGTACTCTTAAGACTGATAACACATAACTGAACTTGACATTCAAATCATTACAGACTAAAAGAATTTTTAAGCCCATTCTTAAAGAATTCTTCATTATTTCCTTCACTTTTATGAATTGAAAATTAAAGGGTACTACTAATTTTTAAAATTAGAAGCTACACTTAGAATTTATTAATTTATTTTTAATTTTGAAAAGGTTATACAGAGTGAGGATCTTGAATACGAAGATAATTCTGAAATGTCTAAAATAAAAAAAAAGACATTATTTTTCTTTTTTTTGTAACAGGAGATTATGTGCAACATTTGGAAAAGTTATGTACAATAAGGAAGCACGAAACATTACAAAGATATTCTTTCAGACGGAAAGTATTCTTAAGTATTTCAGGTGCTTGGATAAATTGAAAAGGATGTTCCACTTAAATGTAATTCCTAATATATGAATTTGTAAGCAATTTTTAAGATTTTTATTATTATTATTAATTCTTTAAATTTTTACAAAGATTTAAAAATGATTCAAATAGAATTATAGTTTTGACATATTCGAACGAAAACTTAAATAGCATTTAACTTTTTTTAAACTTGAAAATATCAGACGCATTTGTTAAATTATCTTATTAAGAATAATATAAAACTCAACATTACGTTAACAACCTTTCAAATATAAAGCAATCCTAAAAATCTCCTTTACTTGAATAAAGAGAATATACAGTGATTTGATTAAATATTATAAATATATCTTAAAATTTAAATAATATCTAGGGTTCAATAATTTATTTCCGTTCTTTAAATTATAAATATTGTGAAGACATTTGCGACTTGGAATGAACAAATTGATTTATTTTTGTAATAATATATGTTACATTTGAATATTTATAGTTGAAAAATATCTGTTACAATTTGTTAAAATTTTCTTATAAATAATAATGCAGAATAGGTCGTTACGTGGAAACAATTACACATAGAATTATTTTAAATAATAATAATAATATATATATATTAAATAAACTTTTTCATAATTTACTTCTAACACTTTGATATAGAGCTCATACACATCAGTTATATTTTTATCGAACATATGCAAGTTTAGAAATAGAAGAAATATAATCCACTGTGGATTCTGTAAGTTTTTAATGGTTTTCTTCAAGTGAAGAATTTCTCGAATTTTATATGGCTAATACATTCATCATAATGATTTAGAAACCTCTAGCTGTAAAAAAATAGACTCCTTTAGAGCTAGCTGTATTTACCTCACTAGAGACTGAATTACCTGCATGCGAAAATATTTCATTTCATTTATTTATATCTTTAATACTGTGCTCATTTTGTCCTATCATAATACATATTATTCTCATTGTGCGGCCAGGTGATATGTCACCAAACAAGATGAGTTTAAATTCGTAACAGAAAAAATAAAGAGAATACGACATTCGATTCGTTTTTGGGTCTTTCTATTTGTTTTACGCAGAAACAATTTTCACAAAAATAATAAAGTTGCCCTTTTTTATGGCTTTTTTTACTTGAGAGAAAAAAAATTCATAGAAATTCTTTTATCGAAAAAAAGGAATAAAAAAAAGGAAATGTCGTAGCTTCCTTCATTGACCATATAAATTGTTCATTAAATGAGTATTTGTACATATATATATATATATATATATATATAACCTTATAATTAGTCAAATACAGAGCAATTTCAACGGCTCTTATAACGATTTTCATCTCATTGACATGCCAGGACTTGTACAGATATGATGGCGTTCACATTGCAATATTTGACGATTGAGGAGCAGCGAGGCGTTATTCGATTTCTGACAGTGGAAGATGTAAACTCAACTACTATTCATCGCCGATTGGCGACCGTATACGATGAAGACTGTATGTCCTACAAATCAGTGATAAAATTGAGATACCGTTTTGGAGCAGGCCTTGAGAGTTTAATTGATAACCAGGTTAAGCAAACACACGTTCCCCTGCATGCTGGTCAATCACGGTCGATCTCATCGATAAGGTGGACGACAGAGTATGAAGTGATCGATGTATCATATTCCGAATGTTGGCGGTGAAGGTGGTTGTCAGCGTTTGAACAGTGTAGACAATAGTTCAGGACAGATTGCGTTGTCGGAAGGGGTGTGCGTAGTGGGTTGCGAAGCAGCAAAAGGAACTGCGTATGGGTCTAGCACTTCAACTTCTGTTTCAGTATCAAGAAATCTCCTATTTCCTGGAGCGGATCGTCACATGTGATGAGAGCTGGTGCCAACACTACGAGTCAGAGACAAAGCTGGACAGCATGCCGCGGAAGCAAAGGCCGTGGCGTCAGAAGGCAAGGTGTTGCTCACCGTCATATCCGACATCGAAGGTCAGCTATTTGTTGAATTCCTCAAGCACAGAAGAACCCTTAACTTCGATGTGTACTGTGAGACACTCCAAAGCCTACGCAGGTCCATCAAGAACAAAAGGCCGGGGCTGCTAACGGAGGGTGTGGTTCTGTTCCATGATAACGCGCCTTCACATGTCTCCAAGGTCACACACGCGGAAGTGGTCAAGTTCAAGTGGGGGTAGCTTAGCTTGACCATCTCACCTAAAACCCGAACATGTCACCCAGCTATTTCCATTTGTTTAGTCACTGGGTCTTGTCACAGCCACAGAAATTCTGAGAACACAGAATCCTTCGGCTCGTTAATCAATGAGATTGTTGTGCTCAGGTTCTATGGTGTATACTTTGAATAAAGTCTTCATTTATACCCACTGTGTCGTATCATACTTTTTCATTTGAACAGCTTTTGCAGGTCAATTATTTCATGATAATTAACGCCTTTCAGCGAAGGTTAAAAATTAAACATATCAATTAGGTAATCATTTGCTGCCCATTTACAGTAATATGCGGTTCTTCTATAGGAAGCTTTACCGAGATAGTTGAGTTGTTAGGAAAATTCAATATGCTTAGCAATTCATTAAAATCTGAAATTTCTTGTTGGAGAATAAATAAAAGCAATTATATTTTAATTTGGTTTTTTTTTATTTCAGTTTTTCCCCCACTTTAATGTATAAATTGTATTGCTTCTTCAAAAATTTTCGTTCCTTAATATTAACATATTTAGGCAGTAAAACTAGAGTTATTTTATCATTCTTTGTAATGTTAACGAACTTTCATTAATAACGCCTGTTATATGAGATCAATGGATTAAATAAAAGTGGAAAATATAAATAATTTTTCAATTTCTTGAATATATTATGTTATTTTCATGAGAGAGGGGCAACACATTACCGTAATATTATTTATGCATCAAGTTAGATTTTATGATCCATCTAATAAGCGAAATTTACAATTTGAGAATGAATTACATAGATATTAGAAAATGTTGTTACAAATGCATATTTTATCTTCTTATGGAACTTTGAAGTTACAAAAGTACCCATGAGAAATTTTGTTAGATTATATTTTTACAACCAAAATGCTATTTTATACAAATATAAGTAAAAGTTAAGACTTTTCGCAAAATATGGCAATTCAAAAGAAAATAAAAATATTGATATTTTGTGAAATGGATGATAAAGAATATAACCCTATCCAGAGAACAGATGATTATTTCGATAATATAGCCCTGATGTAGGAAGCTATGGCAGTTCGAGTTCTGAACACAGACAGTTTCTTTCAAAGTCATTTGTTATTTTCACTTTAATGCAATACAAGAACATTTTCTAATCAATATAAAACATCAATAAATGCATTCTACGTATATGTATTTGAAAAACTGACATATAAAACTTCATGTTTATTAATGTGTAAAGTCTTGAGATATTATGTTTTAAAGTAATAAACTTGTTAAGAAAAAGAACTTGTTACTTTGAGCCGTTTCCGCCAGAGAAATTCATTATCAAGTAGTATATTAAAACAGATGTAACTAAGTTTCTAAACGAGATAGGAAAAAATTCAAACAAAATCTTAAAGATAAAAGATTAAATTTTAATATAAAATCAAAAATTCTATGAAATAGATATTTTGACTAAAAGTGTTTTTCGAAAGTATTCTGTCTCCTTAAGTTGTTATTCCGAGTATAACTCGCTTGAATACGCAAGACTTAATTTCATTTAAAATATAGTTTTTTCAACAAAAAAAAGTGTCAGGTTTGGTACTAGATGCTAAATTGGATAAAATCTTAAACATGTGAACCTGTGGTACAATTTGTATTGTTTAGTGAAAGCTACTTCGCCAAATGATTTTAATTTCAGAAAGGGCGAAAAAACAATAGCTATAAGTATTCTTAATTTTAATGTTATTTATGTCAACTATGACAATTGATAGTTGTAGATGCTTTGTATTACCAAACAAATAGCAAAAATTAATACACAAAAAGAGTTCCACAGCTAAAAAGTGTGATTAAATTTTAAATTTTCTTTTAAATAAAGTTTTTAAAAGAACTAATGAAAAATGAAACCACTTGGTGTTTTCTAGAACTTTTTACTCAAGCAGGTCAAAAAACTACTAAGCAATGGTAGTTGCTCCAACAAAATATTAGGAATGAGGGGGAAACAACATTAGTGTGATGAAAAACGAGGGTTTCATTTTAATTAGTTTTCCTGAAGGTAAGCAGTTTTTTTTTTTTTATGTTCCAGTCGGTTTTTGTCTCCAGATAGTCTGACTAGAAATTTAAATTGTAAAAATTAAAAATTACAAAAAAACTTCAAAAAGACATTCCGAAAAAGTTTAAATAACAATATTTTTTTTTAAGAATATATCATGTAGTAAAATACTTAAGAGGACTGGGATACGAGGGAGAAAATAAAATATCGAATTTAACACTTTTTTTTATGACATTTATGTCTTAAAATTATTTGTAAAGCTTAGATATTTTTGCATGTCTAACAATGATATTTTAATATTTTTATAATATGTTAAAGTATTTGTTAATCAGATTTTTTTCTTTCCTTGTGAGTTGAATAAGGGAATGTTTTTCAGACATTTAGGTACGATTTTCAAAACTAATATTTCATAAATATACAAAATATTGCACTCCGCATATTTAAAAAAAACGCACAAAATAGTGAATAAAATTTTTAATGGCATTACTATATATTTTCTTTGAAAAATTAGAGAACTTTGTAAGTTTGGAAACACATTTCTTTTCCCTTTCATCCAATAATAAAATTATTTCTTAAAACTTAGTTATTACATACGGAAAAAAATATTTGTAGTTCACTGTATGCATAAGTATCCTATATAGTATCATAAAAAAAATCGTAATAATATGGTATAATAATTCTCCTTAAAATTATATATGCTAATAAAAGTATACCTCAGAAATCATTTTCTATTCATCTATGAGGGGAAAAAGCTTTTCAACAAAAAATTATCAGTAATAAATCTGTAGAGTGATTAAAATATTCTTTATCAGACACAAAAAAAAATCTAATCTCTTCTCGTTATATGAAAAGATGTATAAAAATACAAGTAGTATTAGACAAGGTATTCCACTATTCCTTGCACGTACTGAAACTCTTAAGATGTTTGTCTACATTTGCACATTTTCATAAGAATATTTTCTTTGCTAATTTGTTAAAACTCTTTAACATTTTAATTTTGTTTCCTGGGCCTAGTATTCTTCAGTTTTGCATGCATATTCAGAAATTTTAAGAAAGTATGTATATAATATTTGTTTTAAAAATACTCTTTGTTTTAGGTATTATGATACATATTTTATAAAATATCCTTTTAATAATGAGTGTCATCAATATGTTAGCAACATGACATCAAATTTCTGTTCTATAATGTCATTAATAGCAGAATAATGCTGAAAAATAATTGTTAATTATATGAAATTATATAAATAGTTAGTTTATTAATTATTCAGTAAAGATATATAATAAGTAATTTTTCCATTATTCATTAAATAAATTCCAAACTTTCCGTGCTAAGAAATATTTACAGAAAATTACTTCAAACATAAAATCTTATTAAAAATATAAAATTCAGTTTCAGCTTTCATGGTGCATTAATAATATAGAATAACTGAAAAAGGCATTACAATAATAATTATTTAAAAATGAGATTCAAAAAATTTCTGTATAGTAGATCTCTATTTAAAACAAATTATCATTTAATAAATAATATGTAAAGTAATTATTTAAATAAACGGGACAATACTTCGACGCTTATAAATAACGTCATCAAAAACAAATTCTTGGTAAAAGTTCTAAATCGATTTGAAGCTATCTTGAGGCAAAGAATCTCAAAAGTAAAATGTTTGTTATTGCATTGCAAAACACGAAATATTTTACAATAGAAAAACAAACATTTTTAAAAAAGATAAATTAGTAATCAAAAACAAAATTTAAGTAACAAGACATGGGAGGAGGAGTAAAATAACAAATTTTAGACTCCTTGTTTGTGTGATATATATCTTTTAAAGTTATTAGTAGAATTTAGATTGTTTTTGTGCAGTTAATAAGGATAGTTCATTCATTACATAAAACTATGAATGTACTTTTTAGCCTAAAAGCGATTTTCCCCTTTTAGTTGAATATGGGCATGGTCTTGTGATAATTTTTTATTTCAGCACGATTTCTTAAATTTAAATTGCTTAAATATGTCAAACATTTTACACCTGATACAGATGACAATGGACACAAAACATTACATTTTTATCGAAAAATTATAGAATTTGGTAAGTTAGGAAATTTAATTTTTTTTCTTAATCATTTCTTAGAGAAAAGAATTATTTTTATTTCGCTACATTTACAGATATATATATAACAGAAACATAAACATTTTGGTATTGAAATATGTAATATTTTCTTAAAGTGTTCCTAAAGGCGTATATGTCTTAAAAACTCAAGTCCATATTGAACTATAAATTAAAAAAAAAACGATTTTTTTGTCTAAAAAAATTATTTCCGTAATTCTATAGAGTTATAGAAACATCATTATTAACAATAGATTTAAAAAAATAAGCTCTACAAATAATTTCATAAGTTATATGCTGCAAAATAAAAATGAATCATGAATTTGGTATTTCAGCATTCCTCACATGTCTTGGAGCCATTAAATAATGAGAAAGATATCAAAAATTTGTTTCACATTTAGGAAAAAAAAATTAATTCAAGCGTAACTTTTAAGAATTCTTCGATATTTTAGCTTTTGGATGGTGCGGAAACCTAATAAAATTTTCTAACGGATCATAGAAACAAAATTTTATTGAAAATGCTTTCAGAGAAAATACGAGAATCGTGTCTTTTAAAATATAAATTTTTAAATAATGAATATTTAATACGCAGCAACTAAAACCTTCTTTGATAATTCTAATATTCATTAACATTGCAAGAAACGTACTAACGTAATACCTAAAAAAAGCATTTTTTTTTGCAAGACATATATCATGTACCAAATAAATTAATAAATTTCTATTTTTATCAATTAGTTCCATTAAAACTTATTTACCTAAATCTATATAAGGATGTCTTTTTTACTTGAAAAAATGAATAGAGAAACTTTTTATTTATTATAGAAACAGGATTGATATCGTGTTATCACTAAAGATTACATGAGTTATTTCAAAAACTGAACAATTTTTTACAAAATTTAGTTCTAATATATAATAAAATGTTCAAGTCATCCTAATGAACATTAATTTCAAATTTATAAATGAAATAATTATTATTCAATTTTTTAATCTATTATAACATATAATATCTAATCAATTATTTATAAACATTAGAATTGTGTCACAAGCATTTTTAATAATTAACGAATCTACTTATATCTTACGCATTAGTTAAAACATTGTAATGAAAAAATTACGCATAAATATTAATAAAATATGAGGTAACGTACACCCAAATGAAAGTGTTTTATATACCAGCATTAGCTGAACATTTACAGTAAAAGAAAAAAAATACCTAAAATCTAACATTGCATTGAAAACAAAAAATATTAGAGCAAAATTCACTTACTTCTGGAATGCAGAGACACTTCTTTCAAAAGCTTGAAATAATCTGTATTGGGACTAAACTCGTCGAATCCCCTATGGAACGACTTTTTCCCCAGGGCGGTAAACACAGCTCCCAGGGTGAAGTAACAGTTAGAATTCCCCCGCGTTCTATCCTCATAATTGTGGAACAACAAAGCGACCACCTTCCAGTTAAACTTCGCCAGAACCTGTAGCACGATCGTTCCAATTTGCGAATACGATCCATTCATGCGAGTTAGAAGTTTGTAATGTGGTTCTTTGTGGTCGAAATTGTCGTTTTGTCCACCAGCCGTCAAAATGGGGAGACCCCACACAGAAGAATATCTAGCTACAGGTGCCAGAACATAAGGACAAAGTGGTCCCAGAAGTATATCTGCAAGTCCAGCATTGTACAGGGAGAAAGCGGCTAAAGGTCCGTAGGTGGAGGAACATTGCGTGTCTCTGTAGAGGACTTCCATAGGACGGCCACCTTGTCGAAGGAGTGTTCTGACCGCGTAGAGGATTGCAGGTAGAATCTTATGAAGTGAAAACGGCAGTGAATCATCATCTGGAGCTAAAACGGCTAATCTAACGGGTGGCAATCTACTGATATCAGTTTCTGAAGCCACATAATGAGAAATAATTACCAAACAGAATATAACTCTAAGAAAAGTCATGTTGGATTCTGTATTCGGTTTCACTGGATTCCACAAAAAGTTCCGAGATAAAAATTTATCTTAGAGCTTAATACAAAATCGCATTCTGGAACATCAATTGATTTTCAATCCATTTCTACACATTCAATAAACATTTAAGGAGTGAAATGTTGTTTAAACTTTGAAGTCTAGTCGTTCAAAAGAAATAAAGTTTTTTTATGAACAATACCTCGAATTTTTTTAGGAAGTTCCAGATATATATATCAACAATTGTTGAATTCAAATAATATCCATATGAACAGAATTACTAAAGTCTTATGTTTAATTTCGCTTAAAACTTCAGTATGATATGTTAATTACATTGTTTAAGCATATTTTCATAACTTATATCGTCATCATACATGCTTAAAAATTTCCACATAAAATGCTATAAAAGAAATAGCTGTAGGAATTGACTTACACTAAATTATTATTACCTAGATGTCTCGAGATTTCTATGCAATTCTTGAACTTTTATTTTCTTATTTGCATAATGGATGCAAAAAGTTATTCAAAGTACATATTATTTTTTTGTTAATCCTTTTATCAATCAAAGTTATCATAAAATTGAGATTTCATTTAACGCTTTCTTGTATCAAGTTTAAAAGTCTTAACGTTAGATGAGCTTATTTGGTCACTTATTACAAATGATTGTCACTCACTGTAAAACACATGTTTTTTTCTCGTATATATAACTAACACACTCTTCGTAATATATATCACAATGGAAATTATAAAATCGGAAAGCAATTTTCCAAGAAATATTTGTTAATAAAACACAAATTGTTCGTTGAAAATGCAGTCTAAAAATCAATCAGTTTTATAATAAATGTCATTGAAAATTTTCTGATATAAACTGCAATCAGTATTTTTCATTTTATTGAATACGGGCAAAGGCGTCATTCTTTCAAAATATTAACAGCGGAAAACATTCGAATAATGCATAATTCTATTAATAAGCGCGCATCGCATAAAGTCTAATTCAATTTTAAATAAAATTAAACTTATTTTAAAGTTTTAATAATTAAAATTATATTTTTTATTTTACATGTTCGTCAAAAACAGTTTCACAAGAAGTTCAACCAGTGAAAAGTAATTTCGGAATTCTACTTTCCAAAATCTTCTTACAATTATCTAGTCCGTTATGAAAAGGAAAGATAATAATAAAAAATTAATAAAAAAACTATTAAAAGAAAAATAATACCTCTATAATAAATCTGTCGAGGCGAAAAAAAATTATATAAACACGAAAGAAATCCAACAAAACTTTCTTAATAATCTGTCAAAGTCCAAGCACGTGATTCTGAAATTTTCTTTACTTCATAACTCACACCCCAAGTAGAACTTTTTTTTACAGAAAAAAATATTATCGCCTTAGCGGTTTTCTTTTAATCCTTAATGTTTTTTTCACCGTCTATCAAAATAGAAGAGGAAGAAAAATCGTTTGCTCGTAAACAGCTCATAAACGTCACTCCTGGGGAGATGCGAGAATTAATCGGCTGCTACACCCCCGACAGCATGGTCCGGAATAAAGTCCGGGATCTCCGAACACGCGGAAAGAATTTTCGCCTGGCGGCCGGATTGGGAATTGGCGCTCGCCAACAGTTAGAAGGAAAAGTTTGCCGGTGACTAATAGAGCATTTCGGAGTTCGAAATGAAATTTTGGATGAGTGAGAGAAGGAGTACTGGAGTAGAACGGGTTTTGTGAGAAACTTCATTTACTCTAGAACAATTATAAGTTCCATTAAATAATGATTTTATTATAAGTTTATCCAAAAAGGTAACTTAATTATTCCAAACATAGATGATATATCTAATAATCTAAAATGATAAATCTAATATCCATGTATTATTAAGATTTAGGAAGAAAAAAACCGCATTCAGTGGGTAATTGAAAAAAGATACATTTCAAAAATATGGCTAAATAAATTAAAATAGTCGTTTGTCTAATTGTTGTGCAGTCTCTCCGTAAGATGTGGAAAAAATAATATTAACTCATTTCATATAATAATTAGGTAGTCTTTTCATCGTAAAATGCATAAAGATTAATATTCAATTAATGTTATCTTTATTCCCTTCACCACCTACAAACCATATCTTTTGACATCTTATCATTTTTCTCGCCACCCGTTCGATTCTTATTAAGTATTTTTAAATGCATTGTAAATCAGTTAAGACCTAAAAAAGTTTTTGCGAAACGGTTATAAAGGGTTCTCTCTCGTATATTCTTTTATTTTACACCTTATGCTTTTATATCAATTAAGAACCTTGTTTTGTAAATGAACCGTGACTTCTATAATTAAAGCGAAGTATTAATTGTTATTGCTTTATTAATATCAGACTGAGTAGCAATACGAGAGTTATTGGTGACAGATCTCATAATTTTGAGTTTCAGTCTAGTGACGAGGACGATGCCTGAGTTAGCCCCTCCCTACCCAAAATTTAACATCTCACCAACATTAGTAACACAAGATTTAACTGCATCAGCCCCGGAACACAGTGGATATACCAATATTGTAGGGAATAGAACTGAAAAGATAGGTTTTATGAAATTGCACGTAATTTAATATGAGTGTCGGTGGTAAAAGATTGATGGGAAATTATTTATGAAGCAGTAAGTATAATGCCTACATTAATAAAAATAATAAAGATATCTGGCATTAGAATTTATTAAAAATCTAAATACAGTCAGGGACTTGAGCCCTCGTTTTAAGTACTTCTACTGACTTCGATTCGATTAATCAACGACAGTTAAGAAAATACTTATAATACTGATCTTTAGATATTGGATGTGTGTAAAAATTTTATCCACGATTACATAATTTAGGTTTTGAATATTTGCACTTCCAAATAAACTGATTAGGTTATCTTCATTGACTCACTTTGTATTAATTTGACTATTAATTCATGACTAACTAAATATTATCAAGTGATGGAGAGATCAAATTACATAATTATTTTGATTTTCTTAAGCAAGCTTTATAGAGCAGCTCTACTGACTGAAATATAGTTAAATAATAGCGATTGACTAGTGGATTAAATATTGATTTGCAATGGAGTGATCAAATGACAGAAATAATGATTGTTTTTATTTTCTTAAGTAATCTAATTCTGTAGAAGCTGCACAGTCTGAAATAGAGACAAATAATGGCAATTGACTGGTGATGGGTTGATCAAGTGATGGAAATAGCAGTTATTCAGTAATCGAATTCTGAAGCATCTGCCTGGATTGAAATATAAATAAGTAATAGTGATTGACTATATTAAATATTGACTAACGATAGATCGATCAAGTGATAGAAATAACAGTTATTTTCTCTTTCTTAAGTAATCTAAATGTGTAGTAGCGATATCATCACCATTGTTTATTATGAAATATACATGAACAATAGTGATAAACCAAGTGATCAAAGAACGAGAGTAGAATCCTACCTTGTACCTATTTTTTCAAAACTCTACATTCTGTCAAGTGAGGTGAAGTTAAAGTCTCAAAACTCCATATTCTGTCAAGTGTCAAAATTCTTTATTCTGTCAAGTGTCAAAATTCTACATTCTGTCTTCATACAGAATAGTCTTTGGCGGAAACGAGTAACAAAATTGTAATCCATGTCCCAAAACAACATTTCACCTATCGACCTAACTCTACCTTAACGTTCAGAGTAATACAATAATTAAAGTCATGAATTTCGTATAGGTGACGTTCTAAATAGAGAAGCTAACTCCTAAATATGCCAGGTTAATGGATACAAGTGCACGTTAAATCGAATATGGCCCAGATTTATTTATATAACATGATGTTGCAATTAAGAGAGACATAAATTCCACCTAAGATATTGCTTTGAACTATGTTCAAATTAACATATTTGAAGCCTGTGGCATTGATCTATGAAAACTGTTGCGTAATAAATATCTATGGTATCAACGCCAATCCAAACCATGTCTCATTTCTAAAGTGAATGAGAGAAAGTAGGGGTGTTTAGAGCACAATAAAATTATTTGACTATGCTACTTCAAACAACGTATATATGTCATCTAGACGTAAGAACAATGGAAACTGACAGAAGATAAAGATAGAATAACAAGAATAAAGGTCGGAAATAGATAAAGATCGCTTCGGTACTCCGAGGGCGTGTCACCCATATTTACTATCATCCTAAAAAGAACTGCGACAACATCGACGGGGAAAAATACGATTATTTTACACAATGTTTAAATGATCATTACATTTTAAAATTAAAAGAAATTAAAATCGTATTTTAATGAAGAGGAAATTATTATTTATATATATAAGGAAAATTACATTTTTATATATGAATAGTTATGTATGAATAACTGATAAATAATACCAGTTTTGACTTTTGTAAGTCTAGTATTTTATTCCTGATATTTCTGGTTTTTGATTTTATGTATTTATAACTTTCAAAATCTGAAGGGTACTGATGAAGATAATATTATGCACACTGAACAAAATTATGTTCTCAAAAGCTAAATTTCATTATAATTTTTTAAGAAAAATTTAAGCTTAGTGATTCAAATTTCCCATACTTTTTACACAAATAAACTTACAAAATATTGTATAAAACTTAAAATTTGTGGGTGTACATTAAAAAAAAATTATGTTCCCTGTATAAGAAATAACCTTTTATAATGAACAAAATATCAGTAACCTAAAAAATGTAAATTTATTGATCATGAACATTGCAATAGAAGTGGTGATAAAAAATGTAATCTTCAACCTAGTTTAAATGACGAGGACAACATCTGAGCTAGCACTTCTTCTCCAAACTTCCACACCCTGAACTCGTGAGGACTCTGAGCTTCGGAATTTTCAACATGCATCAACCTAGCTACACGGCTGTTCTTTCGTAGCTTCAAGACTGTAAACCACGAATCGACGGAAAAAACGTTGGCCGTAAGTTCATGATTATGACCAGTAGGCTATCCCGGAAAAAATGCCTTTGAGGAAAATATACCTTAAAGGTTATCCTAAAGATTCATATTTTGACATAAAAACAGGTATTTTCCTCTATGACACGGCATGTTTGTAAACAATTTTAAAATTAAATTTTCAGCATTTGTTTTTAAATTCTCAATAATACATGTACTGAATCAGCAAAAAAACTTCTATTTTTTTCCCCAGCAAAATCTGACAAAAGCAAAATTTGAATCTTATTAGTTCCTCAATTAAATGAATGTTACTCAAATGTGAGTAATTTTGCATTATCGGGACTAACTCATTGGTAGCTTTTATCGGATACAGAGCAGTCTATTAACCCTAAATTGTTCTAATCTAAATATTTTGTTTCCTTTATTTTTTATATTATTAGTGGCTACAATATGAGATAAAAAAAAAAAAGGATTTTCACTGACTGATAAATTGATAGCGGCACATTTAGAATTAAAGCGAGGACGACTGGAAATTGTCGTTAAAATTTGAAAATAGGGTCAATTGTAGACGATAACAACAAGATCTGCACTTCACCTCAGCTACCGCAGACGCGTAATCTTCATAGAAAGATCATTTAAATGACTGTTGCATTTTTTTTTTTTTTTTAATATTTTAAAATACTAGAATTTTGTACAACATAAAATATTCAAAATGTAAATCAAACCTGATTGTAATATTCGGTTAAATAGGTTTTTTTGAGAATTTAAGATTCCTATCGTTGCTGGAAATAGAAATAAGTATGTTTTATGTGCTGAAAACAATAATACATCCTCAAAGCTAACATTAGAACAATGTTTCGTTTAATTAAAGATATTATGAAAGGAAAGAAGAAAATACAATTGCAATCCAGAGGTTAGTATACAAACATCTCTTTGTTTTAGAAATTTAAGCTTTATTGAAATTTCAAGGTATCCAATCATCTAAAACTTAAAATTTAGAGTAATTTTAAGTTTTAGATGATTGGATACCTTGAAATTTCAATAAAGCTTAAATTTCTAAAACAAAGAGATGTTTGTATACTAACATCTGGATTGCAATTGTATTTTTTTCTTTCTACACTTTAGAGTTGTAAGAATCTCTTATTTAATTATTAGCTTCTCGAGCCCCATCTACTTCGGAATTAAGGCAAAATAGGGGAATTATCGATATTCTCATAGTGATATGGAAGACTTCTGACGATTTTTTTTCTAACAAAACTTCATATGTAAAACACGCTAATCGTCGTGTTGTAGTGTTATATATATATATGTGTGTGTGTGAAAGAGAGAGGGGGGGGGGGGAGAGAAAGAAATTCCAATTTTTATTGTTCTTTTTATTAAATATTTCAACGACAAATTTTTTCTTCCTCATTTAAATATAATATTTTTTTTCTTGGATCCGCGTGTTTTATAGTTTTTTATATATATTCGTTTTTTTTATATATCACAAGTCCCTCTTAATTGTTGTATGAACAAAATTATTTCTTGGAATTCCCCTTTTCTCCCTAGTCTGTCAGCGATATGCTGGATCTAATACTCATTTTCTCTCCCTTTACTGCATTTGTTAAAGCCACGAAACCTCGCGCATTTTATTTCATCATAAAGTCAAATTATAAATGTATAAAATGCTTCATAATCGTAAAATAAAATAAAATACTCATTACTTTTAACGACTGCTTTATTTTACTGAGTATCAATAGCAATAATAATATCAAGATGTAAAATAAATATGTACATCTTTATTTTTTTATGTTTTTCGAACGATATTCTACGCGATTAATGTTTATGAATAATAGAAAAAGCTTAAAGAATTGAGACTAACAGCAAAAGGTGATAATCTAGTTAATGTATTCTACGATGTCTGGAGATATAAAAAAAATTTGGGGCCGCAGTAGCCTAGTGGTCAAGGTCGAGGACTAGCTGCCGGCGGTTTACGTTCAGTCGCGGGTTCGATTCTTGGCCGTCAAAGACCCGCCGTTTAGCCGAGGTTGTTCTGTTCGGGGCCCAAAGTCCTCCCGTTGGCATGGTGTGGATGTTAGGAGAGGGGTGCCAGCTCAGGTGTCGTCCTCGTCACTTGACCGTGGTTCAAAATTACGAGGTCAGTCGCCAATAGCCCTCGTGTTCCTTCTAGTGCTACGTTAATAAAAACTAAACTAAACTTGAAAAGTATTTTGAAGAATTTCTCAAATCCTTTATAATGAGAGAAAAATTAATACCGACATGTAATTTTAATAGCTTTTATAATAGTAAAAGTTACTTTTAAATTACCCTAAATGTATAATAATGTATATTTAAGGTAGTAATGTAGGGTATAATATAAATATTATCAAAATAATGTATTTGCATTAAAAAAAATATATATGTTATTCTTTTTTTTTTTCTATTTCAAAACTAAATATTCTGTAAATTTAAATTTTTCTACCCCGCATATATATAACACATTTTTTGTGCATAAGTAACTTTCCGGAAACTTGAGGTATAATCCAGACATCTGTAAACGAGCGAAGTTCCAAAATGTGTATTATAATCATTATAAAATCAATGATGATGATAATAATAATAATGATATTAATGATAATAATCATGATATTAATAATCATTTTGTTATTAATATTAAATATGGTATTATTATTATTGATGATGATGATAATTTTAGTGATATTAATGATAATAATAATAACACATGGATCAATAACTCCCGAGACTAACATTGAAAACAACATTTTTTTTGCAAAATTTTTTTTTATTCATCAACATAACACCTTTTGTTAATCACCTTTTAGGGTGATACAATCGTTCCAACGCTTTTCCGAATTTTTTTCTTTTTTTTTTCGCAAGAAATCTTTTTTGTTGCGAGTAAATAGCGATAAACAGCTTTCTGAATCATCGACTCGTTGCTGTTTTTGTTCCATCGAAAGCAATCGCGGCACCCACTTGGAAAAACCTTTTTCACTTCACTTCAAAAAACCTTTTTCCTGGTCCGATCGACTTAACATTTTGACACCTAGAAAGACCTGGTTACTGGTTTACTACGAGCGCCATCTCTGGGTTAGTCTCGGGAGTTATTGATCGATGTGTTATTATTCATGATGATGATAATAATCATAACATATTCCCTGTTATGACCATTGAAACCATTTTTAAAACAAATTATTGCTTTCAAAAGATGTAATAAACTGGAATACATTTGCAATAAATAGATTTTATATTTAAAAAAAATGCTTAAATTCTCATCTTAAATTCGTAAAATTCACGCACAATGCTATCTAATTATTCATAAGAGAAAATAAATTTTCCTGAATAGAACATAATACATAGAAAAACGATTAATTTCTAAAGTGCACAGAAAAGTAAAATATCACGAGAGAAACTTATCGAAATAAAAGAAGTCGAAATCAGAGTTCATTGCCTGAATCAGCACAAACCTGGACTTCTTTTCATGCTTCTAATAGTTACCCGGGGCTATGCCAAAGACAAAAGTGCTGAGCACAGCACACCAAGCATGATACATTAACCTAACGATGCCATAGATAACCTTGAAAATAAAACGATTAAGGATTTTTGGTAAAATATTTTCTAGGCTCTCTTAATTCTTCGCAAGAACAAACATGATGATTCGGCAGAAAAATAACAATATAATAAAAATAGATTTTAAGAAGATATTTTACCTTAATGTTCGTAATTTATCACAAAGAATGCAATATGCATTTAGATTTAATCAAAGTTATGATTTTCGAAAATGGTTTACTTTTGGATTTATTTTCATTATATCGAAGTTGTGATATTTAATCTAATATTTAAATCAATGTATTGATTATTAAAGTAGGTTAAATAGAATTTATTTCATCGGAAAGCTCTAAAAAATTATTAGAAAATTATTCGGTAATTTCATACATATTTTAAGTGAAACTTTTATAAGAAATCAATTGAAATTATATGCGTACAAAGAAAGAACTAATTGCGAACACAGTAAAAATAAAATTTCAATATAAAATAAGTGCGAAGAATTATTCAAAGAATGATATATAATACAAAAAAACATAAATGATGATGAATTTAAACACGCTTTATGTAGATCGAATAGCAACGAAAGAAAACTAATAAGTTTCTGAAGTATCAACAATTAATTTTTTAATCCAAACATTGTGCATAACAGATAACTCAATTTCTTTTCGGTAATTCTGACATAAAATAGGTACAAAAAAGCATTTCATAACACAAAAAGACTTTGGGAATTAAAATTTTATTTTCTCAGGAAAAAATATAAGAATTACTTAAAAATTTTCAGAAAAATCTAACACATCATAAATCATTGAAGGATTTTTGTTTCTTTGTTTGTTTGTTTATTTATTAACATCGCCCGGGTCAAGTAATGAAGAGAATACCAAATCGGCCATCTTCTCTAAATTTCCATACCATGCCATTTCACGATTATATTTCCATAGATCTCACTAATATATTTATATACATTTATAATGTTTTAAAATCACGGTAAAATATCACATTTTGAAGCAAATAATTTTATTATTAACTGTATTTTATATGCGTATATAAACAAGACTTAAACATCACTTTTCACAAACAAAGAACTTACTGAGAATGTCTAAAACAAAAGGAAAACAACTAAGTGAGAAAAACTAAATAATTAAAGAAATAAAAAAAAAATTCAAATTAATATTAATACAAATCAAACAAAAAATTGCTTAAATTTTCAAGCAATCTAAAAATTTAAAATCGTAAGATCCATAATTTCAAAAGGAATTATTTAAGAACCAATACAGAAAAGCAAAACTAATGCAATCAATACTGTTCCGTACTTAGGTAAGTACACAGATCTAATCATATATATATATATATATATACATACATATATATATATATATATACACATAAATATATATATATATATACACACATATATATATATATATATATATACATACACACACACACATATATATATATATATATATATATATATATATATATATATATACACACATATATATACACGAGGGATATTCAGAAAGTAAGGAATGTTTCCGTCAAACATCGCTAGGCGCGCACCGATCACGTATATTTTGGTGTCTGCGTGCTCGGCATCGCAGTCGGCGTCCAGCCATCACAACGGGAACATTACCACGCTGCCCGTTTTTTAGATATTCAAATTTAAAATGTGCGCTACAAATGAAAATCCCGCCAGTTGTGAGGTGCGGTCTGTGATACGGTTTTTGTTGGCAAAAAACGTAAGACCTATGGAAATTTATCGGCAAATGAGTGAAGTGTACGGAAACAACGTAATGAATGACAGTTCAATCCGGAAATGGTGCATTCAGTTTAAAAATGGCCGAACTAACGTTCACGAGGAAGAGAAGAATGGACGCCCTAGCACTGTGACTGACGAACGGGTCGCTAAAGTTGATGAAAAGATTCGTGAAAACCGCCGTTTCACAATAACGGGACTTTCGCTTAGTTTTCCACAAGTTTCACGGACTTTGTTGTTTGAAATTGGCGGCAGAATTCTATGACGAAGGAATTTCAAAGGTTGTCCACCGCTATGATAAGTGCCTCAATTTGTTTGGTGACTATGTAGAATAGTAGAGTTTTAATCGCTCTTTCTGATGTATGTAATAAAATATTTTTTCTTGTACTTAGTTTCCTTTTAATTCCAAAACATTTCTTATTTTCTGAATATCTCTCGTATATATAATTCATTTTAATATATTTGTAGTAATTCATATTCAGAATATATTTCAGTATTATAATACAAAATTTATAACAATTAGTTAAAGCAATAAAAGTTCCAAAGCAATATTTGTAATTCTATAATTAACGATGCATTATACTTTAGAGACAACATAGAAGCAAAAGAAAAGTTAATTTACAAAGGATTTCGATCGCTTGAACTGAAAAGAGTTTTCACCGTATATATTCAAAAGGTATTTCTATCCTTGTAATTTGCTTTTTCTGACCTATAATCTCAACAATATACTGAACATTCCATTGTTATTTAACCTTTACGAAACAATTTTGATCAACGCAGTGTTGATTTTTATATTGTAACTCATCTCATATAAAGCAATAAAACAGTCAAGCACGGTGCAGTTTTAAGATGTTGGGACATTTGGGGGTTTCTCTTCGCTAAACTCAAGTGCTCTTTGGTAAATTTAATTACATATAATTACAACTCCTGACAATCCAAAATAAAAAAGTGATTAGTTAAATTCGATGATACTGAGACGTGTAGTGAATTAAATTAGAGATAAAGTGATATATGTGTGAAATAGAATTGAAAGGAAAGATAAAAGGAAATAGAGGATAACGTCAGGTTGAAATAGATACTTGTAAAATGAACTGAATCATCGAAATTAATCGTTTAAATTGAAGTGGTTCTAGTTAGAACAACAAGAGTCGAGCTTGTTATAAGTAAAACTTGTATGAATACAAATAAGTGACTTGAAAAGATGAGATTTTATTATTATATAAAGTAGGATTAAAGTTAAGAGATATACGAGAGAGAAAGAGAGCGATAATGCATAAATTAATTTTACGTTGATAGCAAGTAAAGTGTGCTGTATTTCTCTGGTATGTCTTCGATCGGAGTTATGAACATATTGGTTCTTTAATTAGTATTTATGATGATTGTAGAATTAAATAATGATATAAATACGTCACAATTTTAAAAGCAATGCTTTAAGAACTCTCAACCTTTAATAGTTAGAATAGATACCAATTTTAGAAACATAACTTAAAATAATATATAACCATAACACTCCCTCAAAATTAAAACCCAGATAAATTAGAGATTATAAATGAGTTAATTAAAGGACATGATAATAATATGCATGAAAGAACATTATCTAGCTTAAACATACATATTAACATTAAATAATTTCGAAGGTTTTACTTAAATAAGGTTATTTAAGTAATTAAGGGTTATATATTAGTTTTACTGTTTCTTTAAACGGGCAAGATTAGCTTTAGTTTTTTGTTGGCTCGAATTTAGCATAATTTTGTGAGCTATTAATTGTACCTCTTCCCACAAACCTCCATAATTTTCTTATAGTTGCTTTTAATGCATTAGTGCAGAATTAAAGGAAATATTCAAAGAACTTAAGTCAATTGCTTTTTCTAAAAAGATATGTTTAAAGAAATTTATTATAACCAATAATTAAATTTCGAGTTTTGATTAATTAAATGTTTCTTAGATTAACTGATTAATTGTTATTTTTTTTTAAAATTTTATTAATAGTGACTTAAAATACACTTAACATTTGCTAGTTTTTTTCTGCAAAAGTTTGGTTTAAAAACAATTTTAATTTTCGTATTTATATTATTGTTTTGAAAAATGTTTTTATTTTTTTTTCATATTTTGTTTTTTGTATTTATTTTAATTTTCGTTCACACTTTTTTTCCTATTTTGCTATTTTTTTTTTTTTTTTTTTTTTTTTTTTTTTTTTATAGTTTTTAAAGTTATTCTGCTTTAGTTCTCTATATCTGTGATAAAGGTCATTCCAACATTCTAATTCCATAAGGAGCGGGAAAATTTTCCTCTGTTAGCGAAAGACTCGTTATTTGTTGTTTCTAAACAATTGCCTCATGTTCGTTTTTAAATAATTTTTAAGCCTATTGATTAATTTCTAGATTGATCATTACCTATTGTGATTAGTTAATGTTTGGGTAACGGAATTTCTATAATTTAATTAACACTTTTCTGATGGAATAATGGGTTCGTAAAATGTGTTATCCCAATAATCTGCCTAACATCAGGTTCAGAATTTAAAAAAAATACTTTCATGTATTTCATGTATTTTATATTAATCATGTATTTTATATGATTTTTAATTGTTTTGTTTTGTAATTTTTCTTTTTCAAACTTTTTAAAATTTTCTTTTTCCACTTTTTTTTAATTTTTTTTTAATCTGAAACAATTATTTCACACACACACACGCATGTGTAAGGAGCACACGCAACTGAACGAAGCACAACAT
>BMAW01130601.1:112227-145292 GCA_019974015.1 Nephila pilipes | reverse complement strand
TGTGTGTGTGTGGTGTGTGTGTGTGTGTGCAATATATACATACATATTTATAAAATGCATATAATTGTAAAAAAGTACATTATAAACATGAATATTACTAATAATAAATTACCAAATAGTAACATTTAAAAGACATCTGATTTCTTCATTATAATTAAGTTTCATTATAAAATCATATGCCTCAAAGTAAAACTTTACATTTCTGTTAGAAGATTATAAGCAGCAAACAGAAAAATTTCAGTTTCTTGCATTTTAAACAGTTTGTTTCTAAAACGTTATTTTAATGGTTTTTAAACTTCTAACGGATACAGAAAATGTCGTCTAACGATTTCAATGTAAAACTGTTTCGGAGAAAATGAGTTAGAAGTTTTGTCAAAATTACTGTTATTATATATTTTCATAAAATATATGTAACTATTAACATGCATCAATTCTTACATTGAAATTTAAAGTTTTAATCATGAGACAGAACAATTATATTCATTTTTTTTAAATATGATTTATTGTTTTATAAAATTAATTGAATTTTGCGGCAAAATGTGATACCACCATAAGTTAAAAACTAGACGAATTATATATATTTCTTATTTTTGTTGAAAGGTGTTATAAAAAGATTTATAATGACGCTTATTTTCTGCTTTTCATGTAATGATTCCAAAATTACATGAAAACTCAAAAAACAAAATATTTTTATGCACTCAAGTAAAATTTAACCAGTTTCTGTAATGAAGAAGGAACGTTTTTTGGGGATGATTAATGAGTTTTTAAATTACTCTAGAAATTTTTTTCCACGCTTAACTATAAAACAAAATGAGCATTTATTTGTTTTCAAAAGTAGCCTCTAAATACCTAAAAAATCAAAATACACTAGGGAGATATATAACATATAACTTTAACACTTAGTACATTATCTAGAAAGACATCTAAGCTTAATGAGCTAATTTTTTTCCGAAACATTTTTGTCTTCATAATTAAATTTTTAGAAGATATATATATGTGTGTCTGCTTCCAAATATGATCTACGCTTCCTTTTTGTAAGAGGCAAGTTTTTAGTAATTTTTCAACCGCATTGGCATTTTTCATGCTTGTTGTAATACCGGAGTCTTAATTACAGTAATTAACACGATTGCTGTATCTTAATTAATGTCAAAATAGTCATAATTAAGTATCTTCTGAGGCTGTTTCTCATTTCTGTCCTACGTTATTCAAAGACTGGCATAATTTAGCTGGTTCCACAGTTTTGAAGCAAAAAAAGAAAGGTAATAGAAACTTAAAAGATTTAGGAAGATATTTTTATATACCAGTTGAATGAGTTAAATCCTCAAGTGTCTCAAAATTCTAAATGATGGGACATGTAAGTGTGGTAAATGAATCACTTTAGAGTCGGAATTACGAACTCTAGATCAATATTACTTTAAAATAAAATGTATTATTAATCGAAATTGTATTTATGTAATCAAACTAAAGTTTGAGAAACTGATAAATTATTACAAGAAGAAAAAGTGGAATATTCTCTTTAAATAAATACATTTCAAATATTTTTAATATTTTTTTCTGGTACGAAGTGATTCGAAAATTATTCGTATTTAAAGACAGAGGGCGTCATTAAGATAAATCGTTGTTACTATTGGATGCTACCATCTATTAAAAGGAGCTGAAGCAAATTTGACATTGATTCATAAGTTAGTTTTGATTTGGTACACAATTGCTTTTAAATCAAAATTTTATTTCTTTCGCGTCAAGTTATATCCGTCGGTGAGATCTGGATTCATCATTATGCACAAGAAATAAAGCAAAAATCAATACGTTGGAAGGCTTCGGATGAATCTATTCCAAAGAAAGCGAGGATGACCTCATCGGCCAGGAAAAGTTATGACGAAGAATATTTGAGGTGCGAAAAGCATCATGATCGCAAATATGAGTGACTGAATTTAGTCTGCTGTTTAGTGAGTCATGTTACCTACTAGTATCAAACCGTTGACAATGCTACGAGTGCAATCTCTTTGAATTTCTAGCGACTCTCTTATATAATACACGTTTATTATGAGATCGCATCAAAAAATTGAGAATAATTGTTCCAACAACTTACAGCTGCACGAAACATAAACAGGAAGTCATTGCAAATAATTATAGATATGTATTCAGATAAAATGAAGAAATATAAAATACCTACATATACACACACAATGTAAAATGTTCTTTAAATTTACAAAAATAAGTATTTAGGGATAATAATGTGAGACTATTTATATCTATCAGCACAACACTCACAATCGAGAAATTTTTCAGATATTAAGAGCCGTTTTGAGGTGAAAGGTTGGTAAAATATTTCTACGTCTTAATTTTTTTATTCATTTTTTAATGTAATTAAAATTAACGCTGTATTACAGTGAAATTTAAATTATTAACCATAAAATTTTAAAAGGAAAAATCATCTCCAATAAGTACCAGTTAAAATTAATTTAAGGCTAAAAAAAATTGCTCCACGGTAAGTTAAGAAATTATAATACCGCTAAAAATTTGCGCATTTCTGAAGAAAGAGACATAATATGCAAATTTTAAACGTATGTATCAGGGAACTCTGCAAGACGAGGATGATTCAAAAAGTATTTGTATTGAAAGATTGCTGGCATCACCATGGTAAATTATTTTTACCATTGCGGGCTGCCATCTGTTGAACGGAGCCAAAACAAATTTGACAGTCATTCACTCATAAATTAATTTCGATTTGGTAGTCGTTTGCTGTTAAATCGAAATTTGATTGCTGTTTAGGTGAATTGTCAATGTTATTTTCTGTCACGCTGTCACATTCGATGATACCTGGATTCATCATTATGCAACAGATTCAAGCGAAATTCAATACATTCAATTACTTTCGGTGAATATTTTCCAAAAATAGCGAAGACGGTCTCATCGGCCACAAATATGACGAAGAAATTTTGAGATGCGGAAGGCATCATGATCGTGAATACCAGTAACTGAGACTGAGACAGCTGATTAGTGAATCATGAGGCGCACTAAAATCAGCCATTTTCGATGCTACGAGCGCCATCTCTTGGATTTTCTAAGAACCTATTGAATGGCCCTTGTAAATAATATACTTTTTATTATGATCTCACAGCACATAATTGTGAATATCTGCTCCAAGAACATACAGGGCCCCGGAATGCACACATAAACTCATTATATATAATTCTAAATGTGTATTTAGGAAAAGTAAAGAGGCATGAAACACATTCATATACACACATAATGCAAAATAGTGTCTAAATTTATAGTGTTTGGGGATAATAATGTAAGTTATTATATATCGCTCTCAACACAAAGTTCCCATCGAGAAATGTTTAAAACAATATGTGCCATTTTGGCGTGAAAGGATGGTAAAATATTCCATCATCTTATTTATCTGTTGTTTTATTCGTTTTATTCTAAGCTATTAAAAATGTAATTTTATGTAAAATTCAAATTTAACTTATCAACCACAAAATATTAAAAAATGAAAATAATATCGCCTAGTAAATTGTTTGCTTTATATCTAAGTGCGAGTTCAAATTAATTCAAGGGATAAGAAGAGATGAAATGTTTTACATTGAGATAAGAAATTATTATATCGCTAAGAAATTTGAGAATTTCTGAAGAAGACTTAATAATATTCAAATTTTAAGCCCGTGTATTTAAAATGGATCAGGACACCTCGTATTATAAGTGTGGTTCAAAAAGTACTTTTATTTGAAGACAGATGACATCATGAATGTAAACTATTAATACCATCGGATGCCGCCATCTGATAAACTAAACCAAAACAAATTTTACATTGTTTTATAAATTAGTTTTGATTCGGTAATTATTCGCTAATAAATCAAAATATGATTGCTGCCACGTCGAGTTATCATAGTCACTTTGCGTCGAGTTATTACCGTCGGAGGGAGCTGTGTTCATTAGAAATGACATCTTCAGTTCAGGGAGGTATTAATCAAATTTTGATTTGCTAGCAACTGACTACCAAATCAAATCTAACTTATAAAGTTATTTAAATTATGTTTCAGTTCCATTTAACAGATGGCAGCACCTAGAAACAGCAATTCACATTAATGATGTCATCTGTGTTCAAATATATGTACTTTGTGAACAACCCTCGTAGTATTATAAATTATATTAATATTGAATTATTTAGTTTCAGAAACCTATAATTTAACGCAACCCGCAGGTGGAGAAGATAGATATATATTCTGATGAGATTTGCAATGTAAGACTCGGAAATATCAGGAAACGCTGGGGGAAATTGATAACTCTGATGTTGACTGTGTAGAAAAATTCTTAATAATTATAAACGAAAATTGTTTCCGTATCTCGATTATTTTATTGCCATAATTAAGACTTTTCGATATCTAGGCGACTTTTTTAAGACTTTACCATGCTGTTAATAACTGCCATCAACCGCTTTCTGAAAACAACTAAATCAACTGTAATTTACAATATTAAATGCATAATAATCTTCCTAGGTGACTGTACAGCTACAAAACACGATTCTTTTCAAACATATTGATTATTTTTATTTCCAGTCTCATATAAATATCTAATATTTCATCTTTAAGAATCTGTTTGATTTTTGTTTCTATCTTATTTTGAAGTTGAGATACAGCTGTTTTAATATTACTTGGCTATGAGTTTCTCTAACTGGAAAGGCTCTATAAAACATTTTCATTAGTGTAAAACCCAATATATCAAAATGTTGTGCATCAATGAAGATAGAATTTTATTTTTTTTTCAAATATTTATTCATAGAACAGACTATTCTTGATATTTTAAATGAAGTAGACTTATTTTTATATTACGATAAAGTGAAAATTACAATGAAATTTAAAGTAAATGTCAGTGTTCAGTACTCGAACTACCATAGCTTCTTACGTAAGGGTATATTATCAAAATAATTGTTTATTCTCTGGAAAAGAGTATATTCTATATTATTCAATTTACGAAATGTCAATATATTTATTTCCTTTTTAATTACCGCATTTTGCGGTGTCGTATCCTTTATTTATATTTGTACAAAATTCCCTTATGACAGTAAATAAAATACACTAACAGATTTTGTCAGGCGTTTTTCTTATTTTGAAGGTCCATACGATGATAAAATATGCATTAAATGGAAAGATTTACGTTAATTGAAAATATATTCTTGGAAAGGGCCCTATTATCTTAATTTTCAGAATAAATTTTATAAAGATTTCGCTGTTTTTCTTATTAGTGTGATAATTAAAACTTTATGATACCTTGTCGGATTTTGTATGTTTCTTTTAGAAAGGTGGAGGTTTGTTGTAGCAGAGTAAATAAATAATAAACAATGTTGTAATCTTAATTATAATTTACAAATGATAACGAGACTTGTAACACTCTTTGGAAGAAACCCTGACCATAAACTTTTATCTCTGTCCTGGATCAACCTTACTTCCTTGTTCAGAAAGTGAAAATACAAGTACAAAACAAGCTGTTGACTCAGCGGATTTACTAGAATAACTTCCTGTATTATAAGACCACTATCTAAAGATAAGTAGCTTACTTCCGCTTTTCTAGAATTCTTTTTTTTTCTTTCAAATTCGTGTATATTTTGCTAAATATTTAATAATTAAAGAGATCAATATTCGGAAGGAGAAGGTCTTTTTACTGGGTATTTTATCAAATTATCCATGTTTATAGAAGTTCAGCATTTTAAAGAAAACAGCTTCCGGAATAAAATGTTTATTTCCTTTCAAAGGAGTATTTTCCTTTTATTATTAGCTGAAGAAGCAATTAAATCTTGATAAAATTAAATAATCTTGAAAAGTTTTAGATTATTTAATTATATGTTTAGCAGTCATTCATGGTTTTTAAAAATGGTGTAATGATTTAACTTGTTGCGATTATAATGTATTTAAAGCAAATAATTCATATCTTAAGGAATTAACGATTACATTTAATTTGTTTATTATCTTTAAGTATAAGTAAGTTAAGTAATCTGCATTTTTTAGCTAATTTCTCATGCAATTGATAATTTATTATTAATTATACTCAGTAAATGTCAGTTTTAAGTATACATGGTTCCTCATTTCGTTCTATTAAAATGAATCTAAAAATATTAGGCAGTGTTAGTACTAATATACTAGGTTCGTTTCATAAATTCCTTAGAAAATCGAAGAGATTGCGCTCGCATCATCGAAAATGGTTTGCCATCGTGACTCACTAGACACATGTCTAAGTATTAGGTTCTTGTATTCATCATCATGACACCTATCGCATCTCAAAAATTCTTAGCCATATTTTTGCCCTGCCGATGAGACTATCTTCGCCTTCTTCGAAGAAAATTCACCGAAAGCAATAGATTGTTTCAATGTTGCTTGGTTTCCTATGTGTAACGATGAATCAATTTATCACAGACGGAGACAACTCGATGCTGCTCCAATCACATTTTGATTTGATAGCGAATGACTAGCAAATTAAAACTAACTTTTGGACCAAATGTTAAATTTGTTTTACCACCGTTTAACAAATGGCACCACCTAATGGTAACAGAACTTTACCTTATTGAGGCCATCTGTCGTCTAATTCAAGTACTTTTTTGAATCAACTTCGTAACAAGCAACAGAGGGTAGGTAATACGATCTCTCTTACTTCAAACTAAAGTAGTGATAACTGTTATGCTCTGGGGTAAATAAAAAACAAGGGATAATTAGGTCTCTATATTTCCGCTACAAGGGCTTTAAAGAATTTTTCTTTTAGCATTCAATTTGGGTGCTTTGCAAACAGTTAATTTTTACAAATACTATAGTTTTATAAAGAAATAATGGCCTTTTTCCTACTGTTCTCATAATTATGTTTTTATCAATTTATACTGTGATATTGGGCTGTTCGCGATTTTCTCTTCACTAACTTTGGGGCTATAATTGAGATTGATCGCTGAAAATAATAATTTCTTCCCAACCCAAATGAAACGTGATTATGTTAATTAGATGCAGGTTGAAATAAAGTGAAGTAATTCAGATATGGTGATTTATAAGTAAAGGGAAATTTAGAGGATAGAGGACGAGTGGGACTAGCGCTGAATGTATTGCTCGCAAAAGATGCACAATATCAAGTGTTGTTATTGGCTATAACTGTCGCAGAGGATTTGAAAATTCAATGCAATCTCAACAGGAAAGGTTTTGGTAAGAGAGTATTATTTTAATAATATATGAAAAGTGGATTAATCCAAGGTCCCCCAAAGAGAGCAAAAACTCCTTAGACATTATATTATAGAAATTGATAGATAAATAGTTGTGTTAGAATTGAATGGTGTGTCCTTGCGTAGGTTATTTACTTTTAGAGGTAGTTGTATTTGAATATAATATGGCACAGGAGTTGGGTAGATGTAATGGTACGAAACAATACTACACATGAAAAAGAAGAATAATGAAGAAAGGCATTATTTTGTTATTTTTCAAACATGACGTTATTTCTATTTTAAATTATTAAAATGTAAATAAGAAAAGAAATATTTTCATAATCTCTGGACAAACATTTTTCCTAATGACCTGTCTGTTTAATAACTTGATCAGATATAAAAAAAATGAAAAAAAAATTCACTTTGAGGCACAGAAAATATATACAATATTAATTATAACACACCCATGAAATTAAAAAAAAATATATGTCATTAATGAAGATATTACAGACATCAGTGGATCTATTATCTGAAGGTATAGGTTTCCATAAGTGTTGTAATTCTTATGAAACCCATAAATGATTTGAAAAGAAATGCGTCTAATATTATTCAGAGCATTTAAAAACCTAACAGAAAGAATACAGCATTACATTTCTCCTATTCCTCAATCACTCCCAATAAAGGTAAGCTTACCAGATCAAAGTAATAAAGAATGGCCTTCAAATCTAAGTTCAGTTTAGTTTTATATTAACATCGCACTAGAAGCAACACGAGTACTATTGGCGACGCACCCCGTTATTTTGAACCACGGTCAAGTGACGAGGACGACACCTGAGCTGACACCCCCCTCTCCTAACATCCACACCACGCCAACGGGAGGACTTTGGGCCCCGAACAGATTTAACGTGCATCAGCTCCGGCTACACGGCGGGTCTTTGGCGGCCAAGGATCGAACCCGCGACTGAACGAAAACCGCCGGTCGCTAGTCCACTACCTTGACCACTAGGCTACCGCGGCCCCTCAAATCTAAGAAAACAATGATTATATCATTATCAGAAAGGATAATTTAAAAATTCCTTATCGATGCATTGCTTTAAGTCTTTCTTAACTTCCTTTTCAAAGTAATATATTTATCATTTGATTAACTTTGAAAGAAGCACTAAGAGTAACCGTATTTCTCTCATGTATTTCATCATGAGCATTCTACCTTGTTGCGATTGTGGGTGGGACACATATTTATCGTCCTTAAAAATATGCTAATTTATGGATATGTAGCTTAAAACTGGTAGGAAATAATAAACATGAGGAAATAATACACAACAATACATGAAAGCTTCCTCACAATTAATTTAAATATTTCAAGTCATAGTTATCTTAATATACGCTTATTCATATATTTTACTCCCTATGTGTATGCGGTTCATGCCTTGTGAATGTGCATTCAAACACAGTGTTAAGCAATATTGTTCCAAAAATTATCAATTATGTACATATCTTCGTTGTTTTTGTATGTATGCATTTTACTTCGTACTTATTTTGTGAATATTTGTTGAAATATATTACTAATATGTAGTTTATTATATTATTGTTTCATCTAAATAGCACTTTCTGGAGTGAAAAAAGTCGTAACCCAAGGTTGGGGAGACTTTTGGCGAAGTCTTTGCAGCGACTCTCTTCTACAACAACGTTAAAAGTTAAAACGCCTTATTTAACTAGCCAGATGAGTCGTCTTTTCAGCCTGGTTGGTAAGAGCATGACAAAAAGCGACCAGTCAATTTTTCTTCAGACCCACTGATCCAGGGTTCGAAATAACACTGTCGCATCAAGGTCATCAACTCTCTCTCTCCCCCTCATCAAGGTTCTGAAAACCACCGGCCCCTGAAGTGGTGACTTGGGACTTGAACACTAGATGGCAGCACAACCTATACCTACTGATTACATATGCAAGCAAAAACACTGGCTTTTGTATGGCTATCTAAGACCAACGCATACAAATCACAAATAATGATATTACAACTCTGGTTCCCGGGTCAACGAGACCCTCCACTCAACACGAGACAGCAAAAGAATCAAAAATGGAAATTGCCCTAAGTAAAACTCAATTCAACAGGAAGGAAATGCATATCAATTGCAGTAATCTCGATTATACTGGAGGGGGAGTATACGGCGAATCTCTTCTACAGAAACATTAGGAGTTAAAACGTCTTTCTTTACCAGCCAGATGAGACATATTTTCAGCCTGTTTGGAAAGAGCATGGTAAAAAGTGATCGGTCAACTTTCCTTCGAATTCATTGGACCAGAGTTCGAAACAACGCTACCGCATCTAGGTAAACAGTACTCTCGCCATGACGAGTCAGGCCATCTAACCTTAACGATTAGTCTCGCGAGAAAAGAAATTCAGTGACGAACTCCCGCACTGTCTTGCTCTGAAAAATATTGTAATATTATTTCGTCGTGCTACTAAAACAATTAAATTCTTAAAAAAAATTTAAAAGCTGTTGAACTTTTGTTTGTTGGATAATTGTCACGGCACATTGAAACAAGTTGATGAAATGTAAAAATTCGTTTTGTAATAGAAAATTTGCTGTTGGTTTACTAAAACGCATTCTTACAAAAGACTATAATAGAAAAATAGTAAGAATACTGTTTTCTATTCTATTTTGTTTGAAACAATGATTATTCGCGAGTCCAAAATTAAAATATGCTTTCAAGAAAAAGACAACAATATAATTTATGAATTAGTATTTCTGTTTTATTGGAATCTTCCCATATATACCTCTACAAAAAAACACATTGGATACAATAGCATACTTTGGGCCACTCTTAGTTGTAACAAACATTTACTACTTTGAATATATGAATGCAAAGTATGGAGCGTTGATATAAAAGTCCATCGATCCTACCTATCTAAAATCAACTTATAATTCGACATGCTATTAACATTTATAATATTCATAAAACCCCAGAAGAAAAAACTTTCACAATTCTTCAGTCTTCAGTTTATAGCAAATTCACTAATACTACAAGTGTCATCGTATCATTCAAATAAGATGCTTTTTTCAAATGCAAGACCGCTTTATTTAATAAATTCTCGGAAGCATTTGATGATAAAACTTCGAAAATCTTTTTTTTTTATTATTCCTTGATATTCCTTAATAAGAAAAAAGAGCTCTGGGCCATTTCTTCTTCGCATCATCGTAAAGTTTAAGATACACTTTTAGATCTTTCCTTAACGGAAAAGATATCTTTAAGATATCACTACTATATTACTTCAGGCAAAACAAACTTTCCATTTGTTAGGTTCGGAAAGAGTTTTATACCCTCATTTTTTCCGAGTCAGAAAATATATCTATATCAAAATTCCGCCTTATCGCTTTCGTTTACTAGGATTGTAAATATTTATTTTTATGACGACGGAGCATCATTTGCGGTGAATGTCAAAAAATGCCTACATCATTCTTGAGATATGGTTAATGCTTTATTTCTTTTTTTGTATTATTCCGATTAAAAACAGAAATTGAGACCTTTAATAGAAATTAGTTGCAAAAATAGATTTAATAATATAATTTTGATCAAAATACAAAGTTATATTCAAAACAAATCATCCGATTACAAAATGCTATGTTTTCGTAAATAAACGGCTCAAGAAGATAAATAATACATGAATACAAAGTAAAAATATGGAAGTTTTTTAAAATGTTTTTCTGAATTTCACTTGGTGTGTGTATGTGTGTGTGTGAGTGTATGTGTGTGTCATCAAATTTTCGATCTCTAATTTAACCAACTTCCCATCAAGCTAGAGCTTTGAAATTTTGGGAATCGTTCGTACTCGCCTAACAATGCAATATTTAGACGTTTGCGACAAGTTTTAACTAATATTTCAATAATTTTAATAAGTCAAAAGATTCTTTACCCTCGGCGCATTTAGGATTGAGGAAAAAATTTCTTTCCCTCCCCCTGGGAACACCGTGCACTCCCAACGCCACATGAGGTATCGTACAACTTTTGTACTGAAAAAGGGAAGATACTATCTCCCCTTTACTATCTCCGAGATAGTAAGGAAACATTCGTAAGAAAGAAAGTTTCCAATATTTGGCGCCATGTCTTATCACAATAATTTTTTTCTGAATTCTGGTTCCCATCTTTTTTTAATAGAATGACTTACAAACCTTCAAATGCATGTTTTGATTTTATGGGTATTATGAATTTTTTAATACGCTCACAAATGTCTCTTTTTAAGTAAGTTTTAAAGTTAAAAATAACTAACAGTTTTTACTAATATTTGAATAATTTTCCTTAATAAACTTTGTCACCATATCAAAACGTTGTTTTTAAAAACGTTGGTTTTTATATCGAATTATTTAGAAGTGTTCTCTCTAGATATGACTTCCTTGAGTTACATGCATAATGTTAAGATGGAATGCAAATTCCTGTCAAACACGTTGTATCACGTTGTAAAGTGTTTGATGGTACAGCGTTAGCAATCCATTGCTTATGTCTACCGTCCACCCGCCATTTTGATTTCATGGACGTAATTTTAATCCTGTGGAATTTCGACTTTAATTCTCACATCTTTACTATTTTATTTAAATGTTTTTCTGAATTTCACTTGGTGTATGCGTCATCAAATTTTCGATCGTTAATTTAACCAACTTCCCATTAAGCTAGAGCTCTGGAACTTTAAGAATCGTTCTTATTCGCCTAACAATGCAATATTTAGACATTTGCGACAAGTTTTAACTAATATTTCGATAATTATTTTAGAAACGTAATTTGTGTAGTAACCTGGCGCCATCTATGGGAGATATATTGAATTTCGCAAATAGAGTGACCTTAAAGAAGAGAGAGATATGAGATTTTTTTTACAGAGTTTTAACTACTATTTCAATATTTTTTTATTAAACTTTGCTACCATTTAAAAACATTGTTTTAAAAAAACGTTGGTTTTTATCTTGAAATTTTATCTATTTGAATGCACTAAAATGCATCTGAAGGAGCGAAAAATAATGAATGTTTCTGTGGAATGACTTTTCCCCTCCAATTATCAGGAATATTTAAAAAAAATATTTTTTTTCAAAACCGGAAAACTTTCAAACGAATCGTTAATATAAGAATAAAAATATTTTTGAAATGCGAAGGAAAAAAGTAATTTCACAGAAGCAATCATTCTTTTTTGCTCTTTCCGATTCACTTTGTTCCATTCATATATATCAAATAGTAAAGATATGAGAATTAAAGTCGAGATCCCATTGGATTAACATTACGTTCACGAAATCGAAATGGCGGGTAGATGGGGGCCTTAAGTTCATATAGAATTTTGGGTAATGGTGGTTCATACACATCATCTTTAAGAAATCTCGAAAAAAAGAAATCGCACAAGGTCATATCTGGTGTCCCTGGTGGCCTGCAGTTTAAACGGTCTGTTTCGGTGGGCTGCGTAGAAAAGTGTCTCACTCTTTCAACATTTTCAACACCCTCCATTTTTTTCTGTCTCAAAAACATCCACTGATCTCATATTGGATAAATCACCTTCGAATACTCTGAGTTGCAGGTGGATTAATTCGTCACCTCTTACGAAATTCACTCTGAACAGTGATTGCAGAACCATATCGTGCAAACGATAGAACACAAAACTCTTACTGCTCCGAGGGTGCCGTTATCATTTCTTCTACTGAAAAGCTTCTTAAAATACTTTCGTGAAATAGCTTCACGAAAAAAATACATTAAAGCCCTTTATTGTTCAGAATATAAAAGTTCCATATTTCTCTTTCCACTTCATGAATTATCACTTTGTGTTATTAAGGCTCCTGTCCACCCGCCATTTTGATTTCGTAGATGTAATATTAACCCTATGGAATTTCGACTTTAGTTCTCACATATTTTCTATTTAAATCCAATGAAGTGCATCTAAAAGAGCATGAAATAAGGAATGCTTATGCGGAATTACTTTTTTTCCCGATTTTTAAAAATACTTAAAAACATTTCTTTAAAACCGGAAAAACTCGCAAACGAATCATTAAAATAGAGATAAAAATATTTTTAGGAATCTAAGGAAAAAAGTAACTCCATCGAAGCATTCATTATTTCTTACTCTTTCAGATGCACTTTATTGCATTAAAGTAGATCAATTAGTAAAATTGTAAGAATTAAAGTCGAAATTCTATATTATTAATATTACGTCCACGAAAACAAAATGGCGAGTAGAAGGAAGCCTTAAGTTTAAAAATACAGAATTTTGAATATCAGAATATTCATTTTGAGCCAACTCTGTATTTTTCTATTCCAAATTTTATAAGTCTAGTACTTTCCTAAATTCTCGCATAGCTATAGTATTGGATCACTTATCAATTAAATTCTTTATCTTGTTCAAATGATCTCAAATATTTTGAAATCAAAAATCTTTATACAGCCAAACTTTTATAACTCGACCAATTATAATTCAAAATATTGGACAGTTCGAATTCTTTCTAGGTCTCTAGAATTATGCATTAAGATAATGAATGCATAATTGTGCATGATTTGAGTTTTTCGTACTATTATTCTTAAATAAATACTGTTAAAGTAGTTTATGATAGTTTCCTGCTGGCTAGCATTATTAATTAATGACGTTTCTGAGCTTACGGGAAGTTAAGGGCATTGGAATGTCACTTTCCCTAAACTAGATTACCGGAGGCAAGGTGATCTTGAATGACCTTGGTCAATTGAGGTGACTGTTCGAATTATGTGAGGATGTACTGGGCTACGAAAAGGCACAACCTTTTGCAGCATCAACTATGATAAGTATACATGGACCCAAAGGTATTTTGAAGCAGTAGTAGATTCTACTGCTAATCAATTGATGGTTTGGAAAAATTTAATATGACACGAAGAATGCATATTAAGAGGCAAATATGAATACATGATTTTTAAAGCGTGGATCATTTGGCTATTCATTTCATTAATCTCAGAGAATTTATGACAATTTAAATTCCTCAAAATTAGAATATTATTACAACCCAAATGAAATGTGATTAGGTAAATTAGATGAAAATTGAAGTGAAGTGAATTAAACTAGTGATAGTGATATATAAAAGAAACAGAAGTGAAAAGAAAAAAGAGAGAAAGACGCTAACGTCTAACTGATAGTTATTAATGAAATGAATTAAAATATCAAATTAAACTTTTTGATTGAAGTCATGCTTTGCTTCTGTACTAAGATAAGGAGCTATTGTTTGTGATAACCATTGGAATCCGAAAGAGCAATTTGGTAAGCTAAGACCACAATTACTAAACTTACTCTAGGATTGACTAGTTAAGTGGAATTCGAGAGAGAGAAATCTCAACAGTATACATCAGTGATTAATAAAATAAAAATTATTTTTAACTTTTTTTCTTTCGTATCTAAAATTACTGTGTAGTATTTACTGATTGTTTAATTAGAAAGAACAAACTCAATATATATTATCAAATAATGAAGAAATGGTGTTACAAGCGTTATTATGGATTACGGTACAAAGTAAAAATATTTTAATTGATGGTAAAATATAAATTAATGTATCGTAACACACAGGTATTTCGTAAAATAAAGATGCGTCTTAAATTTTTGGTCACTGAGTTAACTTTTTAAAATTTGCCTCCTCTTTTAATAAAGTATTTGCAGTTAAAAATTATGCGTTTTTCAATTTTTTTCGTCCCCTGAGTTTCTAATCATCCAGATTTGACTATATTTAACAAAAATAAATGCGGCAAGTAACAGTAAAAATACCATGTTGCTCAAGATATCCGGATTACCCTTGTCTTCAAAACTTTTCTTTTATAAGAGCAAAATCTAATGTGAAATGAAAAATTTCAGATATTCCAATATGTTGAAAGAAAAGTTTCTTTTTCGTCCATCTCTGTGTACAAGGTTTTACTTAGAAAGATTATTATACTAATCTTTCTTCAGAAACGGAAACAAAGAAAAAGTTTGGGATCAGACTTCATGAAAGGCAAATCTATGAAATATTTATTTCAACTTTACTTTTTATAACAATCCAAAAAGCATTTTTTTTAAAAGTTTTACATGTGTCGTAGAAAGAATGAAAGGAAAGTAAAACTTTTGCTTCCAAAGAATTTTTTCAGCTTGGATTTCGAACGATTTGTCCCATTCATTTTTTATGGTAGATACAGAATTTTCGAAAAATGTCTTAAAGTATGCCAAAACTTTAAAAAAAAAAACGAAACTTAAAATTCTATTGAAATTATAGATTGAATTTGATTTAATAATTTTTGTAGTCGCAGGTATGCGAAATTAATTTAAAAACGCGTCTTTGTTTGATGACAAATGGCATTGCAAAAACAAGTAGTTTGGGATTACCTCTGAGTGCTGCCATCTGTTGAACAGCTCTAAAACAAATCTGACACTAATTCATAGTTTAGTTTTAATTTGGTAGCCATTTGCAGCGAAATCAATATTTGTTTAAAACAGTGTCGAGTTGCACTGGTGATTTTACGTCCAGCTACTTTAGTCAATAAAACTTAGATTCATCATTGCTCAACAGAAACCAAGCAATAGTAATAGCATTGAGTTGTTTTCTGTGAATCTATTCCAAAGAAGGCATAGACGGTTTCATTGATTGAAAAAGTTATGATGACAAATTTTTAGAGTACGAATGGTGTCATATTCATGATTTTCTAATAAAAATGGAGAACGAACACTGGGCGCACACACACAAAAAAAACATTATAGTTCATTCTCCTATTTTCCAATTCTCTAAAATCACATTTTCCATTCTTAATATGGGTGCTCCTACGTAACATGTATTTTTTGTTTCTAAAAATTTCTCTTAACCTAATTACAAAGAACACACCAAATTATGGAACATATTCTTCAATAAAAATCTGATCCAATATTGAATGAAACTTTAATGATTAACACATCAATCAATAACTCCCGAGACTAACATTGAAAACAACATTTTTTTGCAAAATTTTTTTTTTATTCATCAACATAACACCTTTTGTTAATCACCTTTTAGGGTGATACAATCGTTCCAACGCTTTTCCAAATCTTTTTTTTTTTTTTCCCCTCCAAAATTTTTTTTTTCATCGACTCGTTGCTGTTTTTGTTCCATCGAAAGCAATCGCGGCACCCACTTGGAAAAAACCTTTTTCACTTCACTTCAAAAAACCTTTTTCAGTAAATATACTTCCATATGATATCTGTGTCATCTCAGCAATCTCACGGAGCTTCACTTTACGATCTTTCATTATAATTTTTGTCACTTCACTCACATTTTCCGGTGTAACGGCTTCCACAGGTCTACCCAAACGTTCCGCGTCATTTGTGTCGGTACGACCACGTTTAAACTCGGCAAACCACCGACAAATCGTTGCTTTTGATGGACGAGAGTCCGGGTAACATTTTGCAATCCATTGTTTCGCTTGCACGGTGTTTTTTAAAAAACAATGTTTTATCAGAACACGAAACTCGTTTTTTTTCCATTTTTTAAACAAACTACAAAACGACTTTACTCCAACCTCGATAACTCAGCTGTTTCTGGTCCGATCGACTTAAAATTTTGACACGTTTCAAGCAAAGGTTAGTACTCTAGAAAGACCTGGTTACTGGTTTACTACGAGCGCCATCTCTGGGTTAGTCTCGGGAGTTATTGATTGATGTGTTACATCACACTTACCTGTATCTCAGACCAAAAGTTAAATTATTTTGAATTTGTCAATTTAAAAAAAAAGGAGAACAAAATTTTTTTGACATCAAAGTCAAGAAAATAACATCTCTTTTATCCAGGAAAGTACTGATTGATTCACTAAAAATTGAATTTACTCTATCCTATAAATCAAAGTAAAATGTAAAATCTAATTTAAATGTTTGAGTACTTTTCCATCTATAAACCTTATCTTATTCGTCAACAATAAGTTGGAGAATTTTCGAAGTAATAGTTTCAAGAGCTTCCATACTTTATATATATTTACTAATGGAAGTATATATAAAACTAAACGAAATGAAAAGAAAAATGGCATCAAAGTTTTTTGAAAACAATTTCGAACATTTTATCGTTTTTCTCGCTAAACTTTGCACATTTTTGTGTAAAATGAGATAGAGATGTAAAATCTAAAATATAGGATAGTACATGAAAAACAAAATCTTTTAGAATTACTAAGATAACAATAATAATTTCTTCCGTATTAAAGGAGTAATTTCTCAACATTTTCTAGTATTCTTTTAAAGTTGTCCATGTATATTTTGGTAATGTTACAATGCAATCCGAACGAATATATTTAATGTTTGAATGCTCTTGAAATAGAAATAATGCACAGAAGAGAAGATTATGGGTCTTCAAGCAGTTAGTTACCCCCCCCCCAATTGAACAAGTTATACCATCTCACTTTAATACAAAAAGTGATGATGATACCAAATAATAATGAGCATAACAGGTCAATTGAAAAGTCCCCGGCCTGACACATAGATGGCGCTACTAGAATTAAATCCTTATGTTTTTTAGTTAGCCCTAACCTTCAAAAGATGCGTGTATAAATTTGACAGCTGTCGGATCATTAGTTTGTGAATTATAGCATTTTGAGTGAATCAACTTCTGTTATTGTGAAAAAAATGAATAAAAAGGAATTTCGCGTGTTGATAAAATATTGCTTTTTGAAGGGAAAAAATACAGTTAAAGCAAAAATTTGGCTTGATGCCGAGTTTCCGGACACTGCCCCAGGAAAATCAACCATCAAGGATTGGTATGCTAAGTTTAGACATTTTGAAATGAGCACCCGAAGACGGTGAACGCAGTGGACGCCCAAAAGAAGTTGTTACCGACGAAAACATTAAAAAAATCCACAAAATGATTTTGAATGACCGTCAATTGAAATTGAATGAAATAGCAGACACTCTAAAGATATCAACTGAAAGTGTACATCATATCATTCACGAATATTTGGGTATGAGAAAGCTCTGTGCAAAGTGGGTGCCGCGCGAGCTCACTTTTCACCAATAACAACGACGAGTTGATGATTCGGAGCAGCGTTTGAAGATGATCAAGCGTAATAAACCCGAGTTTTTGCGTCGATATTTGACAATGGATGAAACATGGCTCCATCATTTTACTCCGAAGTCCAATCGACAGTCATCCGAGTGGACTGCACACGATGAATCCGCTCCAATGAGTGAGAAAACGCAACAGTCGTTTGGCAAGGTTATGGCGTCTGTATTTTGGGATGCGCATGGAATAATTTTCATTGACTACCTTGAAAAAGGAAGGACCATCAACAGCGACTACTACATAGCGTTATTGGACCGTTTGAAGAACGAAATCGCCGAAAAACGGCCACCTTCGAAGAAAAAGAAAGTGCTTCTTCGCCAAGACAATGCACCGTGTTACAAGTCAGTGAAAACGATGGCAAAAATCCAAGAATTGGGCTTCGAATTACTTCCTCATCCACCGTGTTCTCCAGATCTGGCCCCCAGCGACTGTTTCCTGTTCTCAGATCTCAAAAGAAGGCTCGCTGGAAAGAAATTTTCGTCCAATGAAGAGGTGATCGCCGAAGCTGAGGCCTATTTTGAAGAAAAGGACAAATCGTACTACAAAAATGGTTGAAAAGTTGGAGGGTCGCTATAATCAGTGTATCACACTTGAAGGGAATTATGTTGAATAAAAAAAAACTAATTTTGCCAAAAAAATGGGTTTTACTATGGTAGGCCGGGGACTTTTCAATTGACCTGTTAGTATAAGATTTCTTCCCTAATTAATATTCTTTAAGCGATCTCACGGCTTCGAAATTTTTGATTTTTTGTAAAGCATTATATGTTAGAATCTAATCTTATAAAAACATTTGAGTGTCAAACGCTAAATAGAAATTACCCAAACTTCCAAAGTTAGTGAAAGTAAACTAAAATTTGTCTGACTAGTATTTATTTATTTTATTATTTTCAACCTTATTTTTCTTAAAATGAAAAAAAAAATGTTTGCTTGCAGGTAGGATTTCTTAGAAACTATTAATCAAATTACTTTGAAATTTCATTCACGTGTTCAAAATAAGTTTTTTTTATGACTGATTGAAATTTTACACGTATCATTAATATGTATATAATTTAGTATTTCATTTAATGTATTTCATTATAAATCTTAGTTATAAATATAATAGCTTTACAACAGTAATTTTATTTTTAATTTTTTATATTTTGTAATTTATTATTAGCTTTTATACATGACTTCTTTTGTACTTTTTATGTACTTTTTTATTTACTTATATATTGGAAACGTCCTTAGTGCCTTTTACAATCTGCGAGTGGTTTGAGCAGGCAAGTGATTCGGCTATTATACAAATGAAATGAGTGTATTAACTATTGTTAACTAAAACTATTCTATGCTCCAAATAACTAATTTATTTAATTTCTTTTTACAAAGTTATTAATAAACTTAAACTGATCAATTTAGCAAAGTTTATTATTTTACTTAATTTCCCTTATTGGTAAAGAAACTTATTAATGTTATTTAAAAGCATTTTTAAAAAAATACTGTTCTGATTCTATCAAACACTTTTACAAGGAATTTTTTTTAAAAAAATTTGATTTACTTGTGGATGTTTTAGGAATGTTGTTCATATTAGTAGTTAACTGCGTAATGTTTCGTGCCTTACTTGTTATGGAGTAGTTATGAACTCTTCGGGCGAAAAACTCAAGGCATCTCCTAATATAGTTTATTTTTATTGGCTCCTCACTAGGCGAATCAGCGATCCCAATATCGATAAAAGCTGTAATTTGTTAAAAGTTGATGAAATAGTGCCATTTCCTAAGGTAAATGAAAATCTTGTTGTATATTTTGCTGCATCAGTTTTTATGACCGTTACTACGATAATAATCCCATAATTACAAAACGTGTCTGGGGAAGGGAGAGAATTCTCAAAATAACATTTTGTCCAGTAAAAAAATGCAGACTTATCTGATAACACTAAACTAAATGGCTTCTTAAAGCATTCTTTTCTGAAATGTGGCTTCCAGTCCAGTGTAGCTGTCCACCCTCTGATATTTATATAACATGTTGGAGCTGCTTTTTAAATTCCTACTATTAGCTCACTCTCTCTCTATATATATATCTTGTTCAAATTTTCAATCGTTAATAAAATACTTTTCATTCATTCACTCAAGTTCAAATATATTTTTTTAAACTTGTACTGGATGACACTTGATGTTAATACAGTTTTTTCAAATATTAATCCATTAATTAAATTTAATTGGTGTAAATACAGTTTAGCCCAACGACTTGGCGTGTTTTCAAAAATTGCCAAACTTAGCGATTTTTTTTTTTGGCTAAACATTAAGTCCGCGAAGTGGACCAAGGTAACCATATTTGCAAAATACCGCCAAATAATTCCTGTCGCCAAGGGTGGTTGCGCTAAACTACATTCCAACCATTTAATTTACCGGATGAATTAAGAAACAAGCCAATGGTTCTTCTATGCCATTTGACTTGTAATGGCAAATTTGGTAGAGCACCGGCGTAGAATCTTCATGCCTTCGGATCGAATCTCGTCGAAGCATAATTTTTTTCTTATTTGATTTTCAAATTATTAATATTAGTCTTATATGGAAGAAAAAAAATTCCTCTTTTACAAGACATTTAGCAGGATATAAATTTAGTAATAAATGCCGTCAGTGACGAAGCGTGGAGATCGCTGGAAAAAAATTTCTTTTGTCATTTAATATTGTGATTCTGTGATATGTATATACATATTTTTATTAATTGTAATTATTTAATAAAAAGTAACTAAAAAAATTGTTCACTTAAGTAGGAATTGACATCATTTTTTTTTATACATTACTTGTTTCAACATCTGATTCGTCACAAAAAAGAGACAAGAGAAAGTACACGATGAATTTGTTTCTAAAATTATGTGCAAACATTATTACTTTTTAACATAATCACCGTGAAAATTCAAGCATTTGTCATATCGGTAGACGAGATTTCCGATCCTCCTTCAAAACACGTTACCAACAATGATGTGAGATGGACTTACACTTTGCTTCCAAGATCCTAGTTGGTCAGGAAGCTTTCGTCTCCTAGCCAGATCTTCAATTCAAGGAAGACATGAAAATCATTGGGAACTAACTCAGGGCTATACACAGGTTGATCAAACACATCCCATTTGAAACGCTCCAGAAGCTGTTGGATTAAAGCTACACTGAGAGGACTGGCGTTGTCATGAATGTAGACAATAGACGTCAACATTCTTCTGCTTTTGTTTTGAATGTCTCTTCACATCTGTCGTAAAATCTGATAACAAAGAGCTATAGCGATATCTTCGTCCCCTGTTTCATAAACTAAATGAGCAAGACACTTTTTTGTTGCAAAAACTCCTGTAGCCATAACATTCCTGTTGTTGAAGATTGGTTTGAACAGATTTGCTTTCTTATCCCGATTTCTCATGAATGTCGGTTTATTTATATTTAAATTGTCTACATCATTGTGGAATTGTTTTGATACTCGTAAGGCCTTCATCAAATACTCGTCTCATTTTTCGTTGAATTTATACTGCTTTATTCTCTTATGCTTAAAAAATGGGAATAACACTACACGATTGTCACTTGGAGAGAGCATCAAGTGTACCATCAATGTTTACATAATTACAGCTCAGTTCAGAACGGCAAGAAGGCGTCGATAATAGCACATCTTATAGTTAGACATACGCAGCCACCCACTGGGCATCTCCACCACCTACCACTTGTTTGCTTGCTTAGAAGCTCAATTTTAATTTGCAAAATACGACCCTCGATCGTACTTTATTCAGCTAATCATATTATAAAGTTATTGTGATTTGATTTTATATTAAACCGCACTGTTGGCTATGGAACATGAAATTTCGTGTCCCATTCATGTAACGAGGATACCTCCTAAGCTAGTAGCTCCTCCTTCAAACCTCTCCACCACGCCGATACGAATACTTGAGAGTTCGACAAATTTTAAAGTGCACCGGTCTTTCTGCATAGTGTGTCTTCAGTGACATCAGGGCTCTAACCTATGACTCGACGACTACAACGAGAGCCGAGTGTCCGAGGCCAGGCTCAATAAGCTAGGAAGTTCATGACCCACTTAACATTATCGCTAACCACTAGTTTCACACCCCTGACGAGTGTTTATGTTAATGTAAGTTGCTTTATTTAGGACTAGTGTGTGTAATATTTTGTAAGCATCTTATTTAAATTCTTGCAAGTTAGAAGTAAAGTTTGTGAGATCTAAACAAAACCTAGTTATTAAATATTGCATTTTTTGGTCTTGTAGTCTTTTTCTACCGAAATTTTGATCTTGTTGTAGTTTGGTAAATATAAGTTGGGGTTTGGACAAAAAAAATATTGTTTTTAAAAAAAATATAAAGTATTGGTTGGTTTTTTTTAACATCGCACTAGAAACAACATGAGGACTATTGGTGATGGACCTTGTAATTTTGAACCTCAGTCAAGTGACGAGAATGACATCTGAGTTGGCACCTCCCTCCCTAACTTTCACACCAAACCAACAATAGCACTTTGTGCCTCGACAGATTTAACTTGCGTCAGCCATGGTTACACAGCGGGTTCTTTGTGGCAAAAAGGCTTGAACTCATGCCTCAACGAAAACCGTCAACCACTAGTCCGCGACTATGACCACTTGACTACCATGTTCACAAAGTGTAAACAGAATGACTAAGGTTTTGTGGTATATATATATTTGAATATAAGAATAATTGTACTTAAAAATACATCCAAAAGGAGAAATTATATGTCTAGAATCCAAAAATTAATATCTATCTGAAAATGTACCTAAACGTATTGCATGTGGTTCTGACGTTATATTCATTGTTATTGTCATATTCAATTTTTTTTAGAAAATAGCAGTTTATAAGTCAATGAATTATATCACACACTTATAATGTTATCCTTTGTCTGAATTTATTAAGTTGTTATTTCAATTCTCGATATAACGCTAACTTTTATAAGAAGATATCGTAAAATCTCAATTATTACGAATACTTGATATCTGGATAAAATTAATTCTACACACTAATCAATTATTACGCATATAGTGTTGTAAGAACAACTATCAATATTGATTTGCTTGGTTTCAGGAAGACATAGTTTGAATTAACCTGTAGTATAGTAAAATTTTAATTATTATCTTAGGATATAGTGAGGGTTTAATTACCACTGAAATACGAGTAATAAAAATATAAACTGAATTTTTATTTATTATTCTTAAGACCTTTCAACATAGTCTTTATCCAGAGTTATATATTCTTCCTAGCGTTTCTTTTCCTTTCGATTACCTATATAATCTACAATCTACGGCTTCCTGAAATCAAATGTATCAGCATCAATAACTTTAATTTGCAATATTACGTATGATGATCAATTAAAAAGCAGAATAAATAATATCCTATTTATCTTGGATATTTCTTAGGAATAAATACCCCTCGTGTTGCTTCTAATGAGACTTTAAGTAAACTAATTAATAATTTAGGAATAATTAAAACTTTATGGTACACCTTCGTACATGAATAAAAAAAACTACATCTACTTATATTGTTAGAAAGTTAAAATTATTTATATATAAGTTTGTGAAGTTATCCCTTATTTATAGTTACTTCTTTTCTCGATTATGATTTTATTTGACTCTGGCAATTCTATTCCTAAAGTGAGGACATTTATTCTAAAAATTGTGTAAGAATATATGTGAAGAATTGAAGAGAATTGAAAAGAACTGAAGAGAATTGAAAAGAACTGAAGAGAACTGTGAAGAATGGAAGAAAAGTAAACTATTTTATATTTGATACTTCCAGCGTTCTTGAATATAGTAGAATAAATATTGTATTTCTAAAACGCGCCATTTCTTAAGAAGAAAAATCGTCTGCCTTATTTGTAGATATTGAGCGGTTTTAACTTGCAACTCAACGACATTAGATTTAGAATAATTTTAAGCTTCACGAATTGCATAATTTTACATTAACCAATCATATATTTGGCTGATATGATAGCTTAATTATTATACTTATATCTGAGTCTATTTGATATTTTAACAATCAAACTAAGAATTTTATGAATTTATCTTATCTAACTTAATTTTCAAAGCATCTTGCATTAATTTTGCATTTCTGCACTAACCTTGCACCGATGCAAATATTTCATACTAGCTGATACCCACTCGCTTCGCTGGACAGACGATAATATTATATTTCAAAACCTATGCGTAAAATATCAAGAAAATGTTCAATATTTAAACGATAATGATAATTTAAATTTAAAATTTTAAGAAATTGATTGCCTTTAATAATGGTTATCCTCCACTTTCAAAAATATGAGAAAAATAAAAAAAAAAATTAGTAAAAAGTCACCCCATATATATATATGGATAAAACTCATTCCACTGTATACATGTTACACCTAATACTGAAAAATACCTAATACAACCTTTTGTTAGAAGATTCATCATGGGCTTAGCTTTCCAATGAAATACCCTCGCAATGACATAGTGTCTATCATAAATTTTTTGTCCTAAATATGCAATGCTAAAAAAAAATCAAGCAAGTCGGAACTTCCAAAATGTCTTACATATTTCATAGCGTCTTCAGTTCGTTCATGAATGTAGCGAGGTTCTTCGGTAAACGAAGATTGTTTTACATGTGCGCTACTCCGTATGAAAAAACCATTTTAGTATTTTTCAAAATCCCACTAAGTTTGGGGGCTAAACTACACTTTCACCAACCGTGGGAATCCAAACTCATTTATTTCTATCGCTAAATCTGTACGTTTCCTAATTTCGACATGCACGAAATTTCTCATCAAGAACACTTCGCCAAAATCTTGCCAATCCTTCATCGGCACTTCAGTATAAAATTATTTGGTATTTTTCCATTTCGCAAGCGCAAATCTCACAAAGTAAACTTAATGGGTAACAATATACAGTATACATATAAAAGAAATATATTCCGTTTGGCGTCGGTCATATCATTTTTGGCGATAAAGTCGCGAAAAGTAACATAACCGACGGATAAGAGTAGATTAACTGATGAAAATTACATTTTGGATAAGACTTCCCTAAAATCCGTTCTTAGGGAGCGTCTACATCGCAAAATGAGTAACGGAGCTAAATTTCAATTCAATCGGTTAAATAGTCTTAGAGATCTCGTGATGAGTCAGTCAGTGGTATTTCGCTTATATATATATAGATTAATATCTGACTCTAAATAGCAACAACTGCACACCTATTTTAGTGAAAAAGTTTTTAATTTATTCGATTAAGTAAAGCAGCGAATTTCCGGGATCCAACTTCACAATTTTGAGATATAAAGACAAATGAAAACAAAATTTGAATATGTTCCTCTTATTAAAGTGTAAAATAACATTTAGCAGCCAAATACAATAGATTAATTGTGATTGAGAGAAAAACACTGATTTTATCTCCGTATCTCTTATGATTACTTTCAAATATGAGTATTTTTTATCTGTATTTTTTAAAATATTTAACCACCTGATGGATCTCGGTACTATTATTTCCGATGATTACAATATTAAACTCAAAACTGGTTATGTGTTATATATGGCTAAAAGATGTTATTGTGGCTTATAAAACCTGTGTGAGTGTAATATACTACTTTTGGTTGCAAAGAAAATCTATATGAAAAACTAAACAATCTCGTGTAGAATTGTTTTGTAATGAGTATCAATCATTACAAAGACAGGTATGAATAAACTTTTAATATTTGTAGGGAAAATTCTCTGAAAGATATTTGGCCCAAAGAAAGATAATGGTAATTGCAGAACTTCGTATAACTATGAAATGCACAGAAAGCATAGAAAAACCTATTATATTTTAAATTTTTAAATCTTATCAAATCAGATAGTTTGAACTTATATTTAGATGTGAGAATGTAGATCCTAATAAATGATGCTCTCTTTTAAAATTAGAGGTCAGCAGAAGGAGAGAAATTCCTTCTACTAGAGGAATTGACTGCGTTGAAGTAGATCTCAAGACATTAAAAATGAATCGCTGGAAGTTCATTGCATCATAATCGAAATCGTCGAAAGATGTTTATTGAAACGGCGTTGACCTACAGTAGGCAAGAAAGAAACTAAAGAAAGAACATTACTAACTGAATTATCGTCCTTGCCCCTAATTTCTTTGATTCAAGATTAAAATTCCTGCTGCCAATAACCACCGCGTTGTGTTTAAGGTGAAGTTGTAGAATCTGTCTTTCATTAATAATCTCTCCACACATTTCAAAGTCTAATCAAATACCAAACAAGTTCACAAATCTAATGGAAGATACCTAAGAAAAAAACATTGGAAGTTTATTATTATCCGAACAGAATATACAAGATAATCCTCTCTCAAATCCTCCTTAACTCACTTAAATCTTAACTTATAAATTAAACAATAAATTCATAGCTTACCAACTCCCTCTAACGAATTGAGATACCTTTCGATTATAGCAGATTCCAATTTTATTTTAATCAGAAATCCATTTCTACTAATTTCAATGCAAAGTTTCATTACAATGATTCTTTCAATTTACAAACATCTATCAACAGGTTGTTATAATCTTTTTTCTCTTTACATTCAGGTTCATTTCGATTATATATCACTATCCCTATTTCAATTCATTACACTTCATATCTTCCTGTAATTTATCTAATCACGTTTCATTTAGTTGGAGAGGAGTTGTAATTGTAACGAAATTCCCTAATGTTAAGAAAGAGTAAAGCACTAATAGGCCTACATCCCAAAATTATATGAATTCAATCGATCAATATAAAAATTTCTAAGCAGCTGATGTTTCTAAGTTTACTAGCAAATCAGATACACAAGTATGTCACCATACGATTCGAAATATACTACTTCTCTTCTCAAGTATGCTTCTACTTTACTTAATTTATTCCTCTAAGTAATGTCAGATAAAATGTTTTAAGTCTTGTAGGCATTTTATTCTTTAAAGTTTGAGAGCAAATTCTTTCTCCAACTTCCATAAAGTTAAACAGACAATTTTAGTTACCTTCAAGGTAAGAGATTTCTTATAATAATATCCCCAGGACATGTACTAACTCTTGGAGAAACAAATAATTCTTTCGCATAAATTTTAGGAACAGTGTATTGCTTTTCATCCCTCTGTCAAGAAATACTCTGAATCAGAATCTTAAATATTGTTTTCTCTTACTTAACATTTATTTTAAATGTTATACTCAGGAAAGATCTTTCCAGATAAAATGACTCAAAAATAATATTGGAGTGGTTAAATAATCGATTTCGTCTTTATTTTATGAGAATAATTCTAGCAATCACACATATCATCATAATCATCACAGCATTCGATACGCACTTGCTCTCAAATAAACTTCTGTTTTACTTAATAAATTCCTCCGAAGCAATAAACGATAAAGTATCGGTTATCCATATCGATTTTTTATTCTTTTAAGAGCCATTTCCTCCCCCCAATCCCATAAAGTTATTGAGCTATTTTTAGATTATCTTTAAGGTAAAATAGGTCTCATAAGGATATCAGTTCTCTATGGCTTTAAGCAAAAATAAATATTTCATTTCTTAAAATTTACGATGGAATTTAAAGCATATTTATGGACAGTTATGAAATGTCTTTCAATCAATTTCTGAAATATCGTTTTCCACTTACAGAGTACGCTAACTTTTATGCTTAAACAATGTTTTCCTTGACAAATATCACAAAAATTGAATGAAGTTATTAAACTGTGGGTTGGTATTACATTCAATGTATTTAATCATGTATTTTCTTGTTATAGATCTGTATTAAATTATTTACTACATGATATTGCTAGAAATATATTTTAAAACGAACAAATGATCTTTTTTATCAAAATCTCTATTTATTTACATACTTCGAATATTTTGCAAAATATATTCAATTTTTTTTGTAATCTGAGAGAATTTTCATACCAGCCCGAAAGAAGAATACAAGTTTCTAGGAATATGACTTTTCAATGACCAATCTTGTTATTATGCAAACAAATTTGATTGATAAAATTCATATCTTAACGAGTTTTTCAGTTCATTTAAACATTTTCTTAAATATCATATGACTGTTTCCTAAGTATCATGAGGAAATAATTTTAAGAAGTACATATTAATGTAGAAATAATATACATTACCAAGATAAAATCATTATTATGGGCTGTCATGTGGAATCGTAACCCAAATCAAAATACGATCATTTGAATGAAAAACTGCACACCTTCCACGTTGAAATGATTTTCCTTTTAATAATTTGCACATTAAGAAGCGAAAAGATCTCTTTTTGGAACGTTTCCTTATACTCTTACACAATAGTATTTTGGTTTAAAATGTCGATTTATTTTTATTTATTATATAGCTGTGGAGTAGAAACGTAATTTAAAGTCTGAAGGGAGATATACATTCTGCCGGGTAAAAGAGAAACTTTTAAAAATCAAGACTTATGCATGATTCCCGCAATCATGGAACAAAAAAAATTGATTCGGGATGGTTCCACTTTGACCTTTTGAGGTCAGACATGAAATATCCATTGAGAGTCATTGCATTTTAATGTACAGTAATGTTCCTTACATTTTCAGGAGAAAAGGGTGCCTTTTCTTTCTTTGTGGTAACCCTGCATCTCTCCCGGAGTCACACTTAAATAATAAAACCCACCAAAAGATTTTGGCCATTGCACAAACGCTCAAATCTCACACACACTGACATTTTCATCACAGACAATGGCAATCTTGAGTCACACAAAATTTTAACATTAATTTCATTAAGTCATATAAACGAATAAAACTGATACGTGTAGGCACCACTTTCATCTTTCTCCAGGTAATGTTACAGAAAATTTATGTTTAAATTAATCCTGTTTATTCAATATACTGTTTGAATGAACCAAATAATAGTCTTTTCATTCAAATAATTGTTCTAATCCTTATTATCCATTATCATCTATAATTGGAGCATCTTCTCTCCTCTATATGAAGAAATAATTTTTACTGCATTATTAAGGTATATGAGACACCTTCGACAAGGGAAAGTGATCTAATTTTAAACTATACTTAAAGGATCGTATTTTTTTTTTTTTTTTAATGAAAAGCATATGAAGTCAAATTTTAATGTTGGTATACTTATATATTTTTGTAACAGTTTATGTAATAAAAACATATTTACAAACATAAGTAATTATGTATGAGCGATTTATAATCAATAACTCTATTGACATTAATAAGTCTTGCAATTGTATTTAGGTACATATATTGCATAAAATCTACTGTATTTACATCACAAAAATTTTGTATAGTAATACAACATATATCCGTCTATACATTGAACTTAATGATAATTTCAAAAAAATGAAATTTAATAAAATTTAAAACTTTTAAAATTTATGATTCAAATTTGCTATAATTTTTGCACAAATATTTTTCTATATCTAAGATTTGTGAGCATTTATTGCGAAAAATTTTTTTTAATTCACCGTGTAGAAAATAGACTCATTTCAAAATGTGTAAATTATCAACTTTATAGATAGAGTAGAATTTGAGAAAAATGTACCAGGATCCTAAAAAAAACACGTTTTGAGAAAAATTCGAATTAAGATACTTTTCATAATAGTTTGAAAATATAATTTTCTTAAATGCAATCCTGTTATATTATCATTTATCAGATAGTTCAACATTTTTTATCAGTTATTTTTTTTTTTTTTTTTTTTATTTTTTGAAATTTTAAATACTAGATTACTTAGAAGTAATTTGAATTACAAGAAATAATTTGAATTTAAATATAGGCTATCTGACGAGAAACACAGATTCAGAAAATGAAAGTTTGGGTAAATAAGACTTTCTCAACAATGAAGCTTTATTATACCCACACCAAGTATCCCAGCTAGATGGGGGTAATCCATGCTGTGGGTTAGCATCCGTTGACAACATAGGAAAATAAATTGAGCATACGACTTTTAGCTATTTCAGATATGAGACGTTTTATATTTCGACGAACAGCAAAGGCTTAGTAATTATCTCTGCAAAAACAAAATTTTATTATGTGTAAATCTTCCACTCCCAGTTGGTGCTTTTGCCGTCATGGGCGTGTCACGTTTGCTTACAATTTTAATATCAATTTTTGAATGTTTGAGTTCATATAAATAATACATCAATGAATTCAGAAAAAACGTCCCCTCTATATTTTTAACATCAGAATAAAAAAAACTCAAAATTTGTAAAACTTTTGGTAACGCAGTTACCTTAATTATAAATACTGGTATTCTTAAAATTCTTAAGTTTGAGAAATTAAATAAATTAAGAGAAAAGATTCCGTTTTAGTATTATAGTGGCTATTAGTAAAATACATGTATTGGCTAAACCTTCACACGTTGCCATAGTAACCGTCGCAAAGATGAATCGAATATCCAGTCTGTTGTCAGCCTCTCAACAGTCTTGGCTTTAACTTGTGGGATTTTGGATTCTTCAATCCCATACTAGAATTCCAACATTAATTCAAATTAATTCATAATGCATTAAGTGTGTTAAATATCATTACCTTATACGATGGCTTTCCTAATTTTGCAGAAAGTCTGAGTATGCACTAAGCAGGTTGATCATTGTAAGCTACCACACATGAAAAAAAATGCTTCCTTCTCTAAACACGGTCCCGAAATTCATTACCTGTGACGGAGAAAATCCTTTAATACGGTTCATGAATTATTAAATAATTTTAAAAATTAAATAACTTCTTCTAAAAATGCATTTAAAATAAAAGTTAAATAAATACTTATTATACTCATATAGTTGCAAAATTCTTAATAAATTTTATTAAAGACTTGAAATTAGTGGTAGAGGAGTAAAATACATTTTATAAAAATTGAACAGTAATCATTTCGATATGAATATTTCATGCTAATGGGTCAATTATTTCGATACGCAAGGAGTAAAACTACAAGGGTAGTTCAAAAAGTACGTGTATTTGAGGATAGATGGTATGATTAATGTATATTTTTTGTTATGATTGGATGTTACTATCCATTAAACGGGGATAAAGCTTTTTTCGGTCAGGTCGTCATTTGGTATACAGTTAAAATTCCATTGCTGCTGCGTCGAGTTGTTGACGTCATTTTTCAGGGATGTGTCATGGTCGGTGAGACCAGGATTCATCGTTATGCTTTGGAAATAGAACAAAAATCAAAACTTTGGGATGCTTCTGGTGAATATTTTCCAACGAAGGCAAAGATGACTTCCTCTGCCTGAAAAGTTATGGTGAAGAATGTTTGAGGTGAGAAAGGCATCATAATCACGAATACGAGTCACTGAGACTATGACACCTCTCTAATTAGTCACGATGCTTATTTAGAATAAACTATTTACCATAGTACAAGCGCCATCTCTTAGAATTTCCAAGGACTTATTGAACGACCTTCGTATACATGTCGGGGTCAAGTAAATTATTGAATGTTTGGTACACCTAGATCGAAAACAGCCATTGCTTCAATAAAATCAACCGACCAAACCAAAGAATATCCAAAACTTAGAGTGACAAGGAGATATAGGGGTTTTACCCCCCCCCCCTCCTCTGTCACATAGGGATTGTTGTATGTTGAAATTATAAGACTGAAACTTTTCTATACTGATTTTTCTTTTTCAGAAAAAATCATGTTTGAAATCCCGTACTCGACATAAACATTTTTTTCACTTTGAAAATAATTAATTAAATTTTGAACTACTTTTGAGATATGACTTAAAGTGGGAGATCCCCTCCCCTATGAAATATTTTTCGCTAAGTCACTGCTAGGAATTTCCCCCCAAAACTCATAATTTAAATATCAATTTATAATCCTTCAATGAAGAGAAACCCATAGCTTTCAAAGTTAGAAATAAATATTTAATTAATTTAAGCCTAATCCCCTGAAATTAATCGTAAAAAAAGGAATACCGGTACTTAATCATTCATTAAAGGATGCTATCATATCTTCTTCAAAACTGTATTTTCTTATAAAAAAATAAGTAATTGTTTCGAAAACAATTTTTTTTTGAATAAGTGGATATTCCTCAGAGAGAACGATTTAATTAATTTTAGTTTTTGAAGTGAGACACCGAAAAAAAAAATCATTAACTATATAAAAAAGGAAGAATAAGAAGAGATTTCAAATTTAGCATGTATTTAGTAGCGTCATTTATCTTACTCAGGCTTCAGCGTTTTTTCGATATTAATGATGTAAGCAAGATAGTTTATAATGGAAAAGAGTGTAATTTAGGTTTAAGAGGACCCTACGCCCCTATGAGTAACTTTTTTAAATTAAAATGTATAGGGAAAAAAAAAGTTTTCCTCACCTTATTTCAGCACATAAAAAATATGCATCTCAGAGAAGGAAATAACTTCTAAGAACTATTTAAAATTTTAATTTTTTACAAAATTAAATATTTAAAGTGTATATAAACGTTTTGTTAATGATAAATACTCTCTCTCTCTCCACTAGAATATATGTTTTTCTTATTAAAATTAGAAGGAACTTATGTTCTAAAATTTCATGCAAAGTTTTTATTAAATGTTATTAGAATTTTTTTTCGTTGATGACGAAAATTAGTCTTAAAATATAATTACATTAAGGTTGTATGATAAATTATTTTACTAGAAACTTATAATAAAAAACTAATACGCACTAAATTTGAACATATACAATACGCATTTCTGAAAAAAATTACATTTTCAAGCTATTACATTAAATAATTAGATCTTAAAAGAGTATTTCAATATCTTAAAATTCTATTATTTTTTTATTTTTAATTATTTTAAGAGATCTCAAGATTACACGCGAATGCAAACAAAACATCATTTTTGAAAGCAGTACAACTTACCGATGGAAGAAAGCAAAAATTCGTCATTTTTCTCATATTATATTCATAAGAATTAGATT
>BMAW01130601.1:90554-107021 GCA_019974015.1 Nephila pilipes | reverse complement strand
CGGTACGACCACGTTTAAACTCGACAAACCACCGACAAATCGTTGCTTTTGATGGACAAGAGCCCGGGTAACATTTTTCAATCCATTGTTTCGCTTGCACGGTGTTTTTACCCATTAAAAAACAATGTTTTATCAGAACACGAAACTCGTTTTTTTCCATTTTTTAAACAAACTACAAAACGACTTTACTCCAACCTCGATAACTCAGCTGTTTCTGGTCCGATCGACTTAAAATTTTGACTCGTTTCAAGCAAAGGTTAGTACTCTAGAAAGACCTGGTTACTGGTTTACTACGAGCGCCATCTCTGGGTTAGTCTCGGGAGTTATTGATTGATGTGTTATCTATAAGTGAGCGCGCCGGCAACCGCTTCAAGCTTGGAGATTCAGCAGCAGTAGTCATAGTGACGTATTAGTTCTTAGGAGAAAATTTCGCCATCCATTGTGCGCATGTGCAGCCGGAGCTTACATGGCGCGGCGCATTCTATTTTACGTTGAGGGAAGGGAAAGCTAATATGAATTGATATCCAACAAAATTCTATAAAAGAAATCAAACGTATATAAGCTTCGTAACATTTACAACTTAAAAATAATTCGAGATAAAAACCAACGTTTTTATATAATGACAAAGTATATTAATTATTATACATTAAATTCAAAACAAACACGTGATAAACACATAAAAAAACTTAATTATAATTTCAATTTAATCAATCATTTATTGAATATTTTTTTACTGAAAAATTTTACAGCACATACAAGCCTTTCCTTCTTAGTTTCCAAATATTTTTGGATTACCAGATCTAACAGCGTGGAGGTGAGATGAGGCTAATTTGAATATGATTGGCTAAGTGTAGATGAATCTACATGGATTACACTTCATACTCTTCTAAACCCAAAAACGTGGACAAAACACAAACTAATTTTACTAAAAAATTACGAAAGGAGCAAATAAAAGTTATGCATCTAATAATTTTTACTAAATCATGATTTAGAGTCGACATGCCAATCATTTAAATTCTTCTTTTTTAGTACTTCAGAAATGCTGTACATCAAATTCTAGAAAACATAATTTTTAACTTTAAAATTTACTTAAAAAGACACATTTGTGAACGTATTAAAAAATTAATAATATAAAATCAAAACAGGCATTTGAAAGTTTGTAAATCATTCTATTAAAAAAAAATGGGAACCAGAATTCAGAAAAAATTATTTTGATATGACATAGCGCCAAATATTGGAAATTTTCTTTCTTGCGAATGATTTCTGACTAAAATTCAGCAACCCTTACTGTCTCGCAGATAGTAAAGGGGAGATAGTATCTCCCCTTTGTGAGTACAAAAGTTTTACGATACCTCATGTGGCGTGGGGAGTGCCCGGTGTTCCCAAAGGGGGAAAGAAATTTTTTCCTCAATCCTAAAAGGGCCAATATTTTGACTTATTAAAATTATTGAAATATTACTTAAAACTTGTCGCAAATGTCTAAATATTGCATTGTTAGGCAAGTAAGAACGATTCCCAAAATTTCAAAGCTTTAACTTTATGGGAAGTTGGTTAAATTAACGATCGAAAATTTAATGACACACACACATCAAGAAAAACGTTTTACTTAGAAATAAAATCAGCCTCTACACTTCTTCATGGTTTTGAGAAGCTAGAATTCTCTTTTTGTTTTTTTATGAAAATGTAACATCATTATTGGAAGCACTAGCACAAACTTCATCGTTTCTCACAGGGAATGACACATTAATTCATTTTTTTGCTACGTTTACCTGTTAATTATCATAGCAGGTTTGCGACAGTTAATAAACAGTTAGACTAGACAATTATTTTGTGCTTATTCTGTCCAAAAATAATGAAAAATAAATATTTCTATAACGGATGTGGATCAGTTACTAATTCGAGCTCGAAACCAAAAATTACAATTGAATAGTCTACTTATCTCAATAACAGGAAAATTGGATCCGAGTCTGGAACAATACTGATTCCAAATCATATATCAGCTACCTATCGATCAATTAACATCCTTGCACCAATATGGTGCGTACTATAATCTCGTTCACATTTTGTCTCTTCTCATTACAAACCTATACATCTAGCAATACTGAATTACATAGTCACGGTTTATTCACAAGGTAATGTTCTCAATTTAAAGAACGTCATTGAGTTGCACTGAAAGTTCGTTAGAGGGAAACCGTAAGCGAACCCATTAGAAATTTACTTTTGGTTGATATGAACTATTGTAGATGACAGCCGAACCAAACAATTGGGATATTTCTGAATCTTGCAATGTACAACAATCAAAATAAAATCCAAAATAATTATTTTATTTAAAGACCATGTAAAACAAGTATTGAGTGAAACAAGGATGGGTATATATTGTTACAAAAGTCGTCGTTTTGGTATACGGTGAAAACAGTCTAACATAGACGATAATGGAGAATGACGCTTAGTTTTCAAACAATCCAGAACTAATGCAGCACAGGTAGCAGAACTTATACCAATTAACAGTGTAACACTCGGTCGACCCAGACGTTATCTTGTGCCATCACTAATATCTAATATTAAACACTACGACACCAATTATTACAGAACCACCAAAACAACTTTCAACATTTATTAATATATATATCTACTATGACATTAATAATAGTGCTCTCCAGGTTAAGAGTACTAACGCTTTAATTCAACCCACCAATAATAATCTAACAACTTCTTACCAATATCTCTTATTAACTGCAACTCCGAATCTGGAACAACTGCTGAAAATACTAGAACAATTCTCAATCCGAGCGATTTGCACTCGGACCTCACCTCAATACTAATCTGTAAATCCAACTTCCTATAATATAGCACTTAGATTCCACCTCCTCTCACTACAACGCCTCTCTGATCCTCCTTCAGCTATTCTACTCCTTCAGATACTCTACTCCTTCAGATGGAGTTTATATACTTCTTAATTTAACCGCTTCACTTCATTCCTAACTGCTTTGCATATTACGTTCTTCATCACGTTTCATTTTTGGTTGGGCAAAGGTTGTTTAGCGAAAGCAATCAATCTCAATTGAAAGTCCCCAAGGTTAGTGAAGAGAAACCGCGAATAGCCCAATGTCACAACAGGACTGTGAACACATGTACACATAAGAAATTTAACAGGAACAATAACAGCATTTGTGCAAAATAACAGGACAGTGAACACATGTACACATAAGCAATTTAACAGGAACAATAACAGCATTTGTGCAAAATAACAAAACACACACACATAGCAAATTATTAGTAAAAACCGTGATAGCGCTTTCAACAGCTTACAGATCACCAGCTTTCTTGTTCACATAATCCAAATCGGACAAATATCCAAAGTGTTACTTCGTTCTTCCAAGCCAGACTCAGATAGAACCCCTAATCTCAACCCTTTTCTGTGTTTAGAGCCCTTCCCGTCCAAATGTGATGTTAAACAGAAAATTAAGAAATTTTTCTTCTAATAAAGATATTGAGAAAAAATCGAGTCCAATGACTCTTCAATTTGTCGCCAAATTGCTCGGATGATCGAAGGGAAGGAGAGGGGGCATTGTCTATTCTTTCCTGGCCAACAACAAAATTTTGTAAATATCTCTATGCAATAATAAAAATAATATTGAAGCAAAGCGTCATTGCAGACTCGTAATAATATGTTTTTCCAAAACATTCTACGTTGATTTGAATGGGATCCGTTCACACACAATAAAGGACAAAGACAAATGGGACTTTAATCAAGACTGAAATCGCAATCTTTCTGCAGCAGCGCATTAATTGATCATTCTTTACGCAATCAATTAATCATTTAGACCGTAAATATTGATTTCTAATTACTCTTCTGGGTAGCTAATTAGTGTAATTCTAGGGCAAGCAAATGTGTGCTGTGGAATAATAAAGTAGGCAATTATGTTACAATGTCTCAGGGAAGTAATTAATGTAATTAAATAACTGCTGAATCAAGAATTAATTAAATTGTACATAATGAAGCTTACGTTATTAATTTTTGAGAATTTTTAGCACTTTTTGTTCATATTTAATTATTTTACTTGTTAATTATTTGTTTTTACTCGTACGTTTAATTGTCGTTTTTGATGCTTAGCCCTCTAACACTGCATGAAAAGTATAAATGATATTAATAACTTCTTATACAATTTTGAAGGGCACACCTGTAATACCCCCCGTCCCCCACAAATACTGCTTAGGTTCTGAGTCGTCATAATTCACCAAATGTTCCGTCAAGCAAGAAAAAGTTTACAAAAAAAAATCAAACTAGATTTTTATTTTTCTTAGGTGACTACAAAAATTAATTAGGGATTACTAACTCGCGCCCTGAATTAAAGAATAAAACTAAAAATTTTACTTATCATAATTGATCCTAGTGTGGAATAATCATGTGTGAATTGTATATGATTTCTTTCTTGTCTCTAAGAGATTAATTTATCACTTTCTCGCACGAATGCCGTTCTGTCAATATATTCACTTTTTTTTTCTATCTGTAATCATGCTTGTACCTTCAGTATCTGTCGCTGCACCATTATGGTCTTGGGCACGGATTTTCAGCATGGCATCTGTTCCGTCAAGTCGTTGGTTCGAGCACTGTTACAAATAAAGCTGAGCCGTGTAGCAGAGCTGATGTATGTTAAATATGGTCAATATCCAAAGTCTCTTTAGTGTGTTGCAGAAGAATGGAGAAGGAAATGGCAGCTCACGTGTAGTCGTCTACACTTGACTAAGGTTCAACATTACGATGTCCGTCACCAATAGCCCCCGTGTCGCTTCTAGTGAGAGGTTAATTGAACCAAAACAAAATGGCCGTGGCGCACTTGTGGACATAGTCGAGAACTCACGACCAGCTTTGTTTCCGCAGAAACGTGGGTCCTGGATGATAAAAAAGACCCGCTGTAGCGGGGTTGACGCATTTTAAATATGGTCAAGGTCACAAGTCCTCTCGTTAGCGTGTTGTAACAGTTTTGAGAGGGATGTGACAGTTCACCGGTCATTGTCAACACTTCACCGAGGTTAAAAATTACGAAGTTCGTAGCCAATAGCCCTCGTCTTGTTACTCGGTACAACGTTATTAAACAATCATATCACATAATATGGTTAAGTGAATGGATTACGTTATCCTGGCGTTGCTTTTAAGAGCGACATTTACAAACAATCATTCACATTCACTCAAACACTCTGTATATCTTCATTTACTTAACTTATTATACAGCAAAGTTAATTTACATATGTCACGGTTCATTCACAACTCGAGGTTTTCAATACTGAAATAACGTCAAAAAGTATACCAAAATTTAGTTGAACGAAAATTAGAAAAAAAAAAAAAAAACGCTCAGAACCCATTAAGCACTTAATGTATTTATTTATTATAATATTAAATAATTTAAAAAAATGAACGGGTTCGGTTTGGATTTATTGACATCGCACTGAAGCAACACGAGGGCTATTGGCGATGAACCTCGTAATTTTGAGCATCTGTCAAGTGACGAGAACGCCAGCAGATCTGGCAAATAACTGGACTAACTTTCACACAGCACCAAAGGGGGTATTTTAAGCCACGCCACTTTTTAAGTGCATCAACCCCGGCTCCATGGTGGATCTGTAGTGGCATCAAGATACGAACCCATGACTTGACGAAAACCAGCGTCCTCGACCATGACCACTAGGTTACAGCGACCAATCTTAAAAATGGAAACGTGTGAGACATAGCTACTCGCTTTTTATATAGATTTATTTATTGCAATTTTATATTATCTAATATATGAATTCAAAATTAAATAAAATTATATCATTTAATATTTTGTCGAATGTGCGAAACACATTTCCCGCGCAATGTGCAAAAGACAGCAATTAATTTGCTACATTTTCTTAATTTCTTAGAATTTCTTTTTTTCATATCCTCTATTGGAACTTAATATTTTGAGAATATCTATTTTCCTTCTAAAATCTAAACTACTTATTTATTTGAATGAAATAAAATAATTCCAAAAGAGGAAAAAATAATGTAGGTTATTCAGAGGCATTACCTTTTCCACCGATTCTTGAGACAGGTTTTTAATAACACTTATGAATCAATAAAATAGACACAAGAATACTTTCAACGATAGAATAAAAACATGCACAAGGCCACAGTAACACATATTCTTTACTTAACACTTCCACTTGAATATAGAGCGTTTAAATAAATAAAATGGGCTATAATTCATTTAGAAAGCTGAAATTTGTTGGGAATAATAATTAGTTCTCAAATTCAAAATGGCTGGTAGACAGGAACCTAAAGCTGTTTTGACGCTAAGAACTGTGTGACCTTGAAAGACCTTGGTATTTGAAAAAAAAATTCAGATTTTTCTGTAAACATTTATTACAATATTCTGTTTCTTTCACTAACATGTTTGCATTCATTTACTGCGCATGTGATAATTATAATTTTCGTTTCTGTCCCATTTGTTATATGTTTCCTAAAGTGTTTTAAAAGAAAGTTCGAATTTAATTTTTTTTCTTTTCGCAATAAATCGAGTTTCTTTTTCAAGTAATTCACTCAAGTTTATTAACTCTGAATTAAATACTCGCTTCCGTTACAATCTTTTGTTATCGATAGACAAATTTAATTTATCGCTTACCACCCCCTTTCCAAATCCCCCACAAGAAGGCAATTGTTTGCTAAGTCTATAACTTAAAGCAGAAATGTATAATTATATAAATATAAATGTATAATTATATAAATATAAATGTATAATTATATAAATATAAATGTATAATTATATCAATATAAATGTATAATTATATAAATATAAATGTATAATTATATAAATATAAATGTATAATTATATCAATATAAATATATAATTATATAAATATAAATGTATAATTATATAAATATAAATGTATAATTATATAAATATAAATGTATAATTGAAAAATGTAATTTTCTTTTTCAAATCCTAAATGATAATTTGAATACCAACTTTATTTTCTTCATCTTGAATGCTTCGTAATAACTTCTTGAATTAAATGAAATATTTAATTTGCTCCTAACTTTTTCTTTTAAATAAGTCTAAGGACACTTGTTATAAATATATCACTATTCTTTATTTAACATTAATAATTTATGCAAATCTTAAAATTTTATTTATTTCAATACCTCTGCAACTTTCCATTATTTAGCAATACATGGAAATTCTGAATTTTAAAATTTATTATAAGTTTTCATAATCCATATCCTTTTATTGATATACTATCAATATTAATAAATAAGAGAACACGCATATCTCATTTATAATGTGGCATTGAAAAAATTTTAAATTGTGAATTTCTTTCCATATCAGGACATTTTAAATTTTCGTCTATATCGTACAGTTTCTTTGCCACGTTTTCCCCATAAACCTTTAAAATGTTATTCATATTTTATAAGTATTACTTCCGATAGTTTTTAGATAATATTCGCAGCGTATATTATGTGACTGAAACTTTAAGAAACTGGTTTGGTTATTCTGTGTTGTAGTGAGATATGAAACAGGAACGTGATGTAGTAAAAACTTGTTTAAAATTAATATCACTTCAACGAAAGAACTGTTAAAATTCTTTTAAGAGCTTGTCAATGATATGTTTAATTCATTGCACGTTTGTGTTAGAAGATTGATGTGGGGTTGTAAAGCAAACTCGCATTCTGAGTCATATTTTAAATTAGAATTTTAAGATATGGTCAATTTATTCATAAGAAAACAATAAATTTTGAACGAAAATAAAATTCTATGTATTCCTAGTTTATAGTAAGTTTTGCTTTGAAGTGAAACATAATTATAATGTTTAGAAGAATTTTTTAAAAAAGATTTATTATAATTTCTATTATTATTTTATTTTAATGTGTTGGATTTTGAATATTTCTTAAAAATGCATTGATCACCCAAAATGCTATTGTTTTTAATCAACGACAAAATTGTTATTCAAATCAGTTATCAAAATTTTACCGTAAAAGTTTTGAGTATAAATATGACCTCTGCTTTCACCAGTAATGAACATATTTTTAAAAATGAGACTTTATAAATTTCTCCTAAAATTTTTCATTGGATTGAAAAAAAAACATTATAAAAATTAATTCATTTTATGGCAGCAATAATTACATTTAGCTTAAAATATATTCGATTTAATAATTTATCGTTTGTTTTAATTTTAATATCTTCAAAGAATACCATTGTCCATTTGAATATTTTATCGTCTGCTTTAATTCTAATTTTTCTTAACTGGTTTATTTTTTTTCAAAAATTCGATCAAGAAATGTCAGATTTTGTTTATACATATCTATGTTTATTTTACATTTGTAAGTAGGAAAACGTTATTAAAAGTATTCCTTTTAAAGATTTTAAACATTTAGAACAATCTTTTATGCATAAAATAACAATGACATTTTACCTAGAAGTAGTCTTTTCTCCCAAAGTATTCGTTACTTATTAACCTTAAACGAATAAACTAATAATAAAAATACTAATAATACGAATAAAATAATAAATATTTTTAAAAAAATTTCAAATTTTTCAATTTGAATTGGAAGTGAAATCAGTTATTTATAATTTTAAAAAGCAAACTAATTTAAAGATGTGTTATTTATTTTATTAAAATGTTTACATTTATTTCTGAGTGCTTTTAAATAAAATCACATTATAAGCGTTACAATTATTGAACATTTTAGCATGAGAAAGGGTAATTCTTGACATTAAATTCCAAATTGTTATAATTATAGAGGTTATCATTGGTATCTTACAGAGAACCAAGCCCATTTTAAGGAGGAAATAGTTTATTATTGAATGAAAAAGACGTAAACGCATTTCTGCGTGTTAAGGCTCCCGTCTACCCGCCATTTTGATTTCGTGGACGTAATGTTAATCCTACGGAATTTCGACTTTAATTCTCCCATCTTTATTATTTGATCTGTTTGGATGTAATAAAGTTTAGCTGAAAGAGCAAAAAATAATCAATACTTCTGTGGAATTTTTCCTCTGTTTTTTAAAAATATTTAAAAATATTTTTTAAAGACCAGAAAACAAGTAAACGAATCATTAAAATAGGGGTAAAAATATTTTTAAGAATCGGAGGGGGAAAGTAGTTCCACAGAAGCATTCATTATTTTTTGTTCTTTCAGATGCACTTTATTGCATTCAAATAGATCAAATAATAAAGATGTGAGAATTAAAGTCGAAATTCCATAGGATTAACATTACGTCCGCGAAATCCAAATGGCGGGTAGACAGGAGCCTTAACACCTCGAGTTCTTGCATGCCAATCTGAGTTGTAAGTGTCGCTGCTGTAGCTCAGGTATACAATACCCACATAATAATCCAGTATAAGTGTAATAAGGTATTCAGGTTTTATTTCCGTACATTTTTTTATTCCATGCAAAATTAAAAAAAAAAAAAATATTTGTTCTCAGTTCCTTACTTTTGAATTGTTTCTTTTGACATTCAACAAGGATGTACCTATTTCTGAATGAAAATTTTTCTCTTTAAAGTAAGACAAATCCAACTTATATAACAGGTCAATTGAAAAGTCTCCGGCCTACCATAGTAAAACACATTTTTTTTGGCAAAATTAGTTTTTTTTTATTCAACATAATTCCCTTCAAGGGTGATACACTGATTATAGTGACCCTCCAACTTTTCGATACCATTTTGGTAGTACGATTTGTCCTTTGCTTCAAAATAGGCCTCAGTTTCGGCGATCACCTTTTCATTCGACGAAACTTTCTTCCCAGCGAGCATTCTTTTGAGATCTGAGTACAGGAAATAGTCGCTGGAGGCCAGATCTGGAGAATATGGTGGATGAGGAAGCAATTCGAAGCACAATTCATGGATTTTTGCCATCGTTTTCACTGACTTGTGACACGGTGCATTGTCTTGTTGAAGCAGCACTTTCTTTTTCTTCCAATGCGGCCGTTTTTCGGTGATTTCGTCCTTCAAACGGTCCAATAACGCTATGTAATAGTCGCTGTTGATGGTCCTTCCTTTTTCAAGGTAGTCAACGAAAATTATTCCATGCGCATCCCAAAATACAGACGCCATAATCTTGCCAGCCGACTGTTGCGTTTTCCCACGCTTTGGAGCGGGTTCATCGTGTGAAGTCCACTCGGATGACTGTCGATTGGACTTTGGAGTGAAATGATGGAGCCATATTTCATCCATTGTCATATATCGACGCAAAAATTCGGGTTTATTACGCTTGATCATCTTCAAACCATGCTCCGAATCATCAACTCGTCGATGTTTTTGGTCGATAGTGATCTCGCGCGGCACCCACTTTGCACAGAGCTTTCTCATACCCAAATATTCGTAAATGATAGGATGTACAGTTCAGTTGATATATTTAGAGTGTCTGCTATTTCATTCAATTTCAATTTATGGTCATTCAAAATCATTTCGTGGATTTTTTTAATGTTTTCTTAGGTAACAACCTTTTTTAGGCGTCCATCACTTTGGAGCTCATTTCACCACGTCTAAACTTAGCATACCAATCCTTGAGGGTTGATTTTCCTGGGGCAGTGTCCGGAAACTCGGCATCAAGCCAAGTTTTTGCTTCAACTGTATTTTTTCCCTTCAAAAATCAATATTTTATCTACACGCGAAATTCCTTTTTATCCATTTTTTTCACAATAACAAAAGTTGCTTCACTCAAAATGCTATAATTCACAAACTAATGATCCGGCAGCTGTCAAATTTATTCACGCGTCTTTTGAGGGTTAGGGCTAACTAAAAAACCTACGGATTTAATTCTAGTAGCGCCATCTATGTGTCAGGCAGGGGACTTTTCAATTGACCTGTTATAGTACTTGATGTTTTGCAAATTAAATTCTTTAATCCAACTCAGATCATTATCCAGACGATAAGTTGTTCTCCAAGCTGGAAAACAGTGTAACCCAAGTCAATTCTTCGTTAATAATTTTCAAAAAGTGAAATAAGACTTCAAGTACAATCACGTTGGCTGAAATATGAGTTCAAAGTGAGAAGTTGGTTTTATATTTCGTAGCGTTCTAGTGAACAAATCTTTTAAAAAAAACTTTTTTTATCTAATAAGATAAAAATGTATTAGAAAACTTCTAGAAGCGTTTGTATTATGAAGGGTGCACTTACAATATTTCATTGAAAAATCATAAAAATATTTACAATGAAATTTACACGGATAATCAAATGAAAATATTTAGTTTCCTATACAGAAATTTTCTTGACTAAAGATATTTGATTAGTTCCAGTAAATTAAAAATAACGTGAACGACTTTTGTTTCTAAAAATTCAAGTATCATATCGCTGACCATATTTGATACATATCGTTTGCATCTAAAATTATCAAGAATCACTGAATTTGTGCATTGTAGCAACCTAGATAAAATTTACGCCATAAATTCGCCAACTTAGTAATTTTATGTCACATACATAAAAATAATGGGTTGGCACACACACACATTTCAACGGCGTCCGTGAGCTTTATGTGGTATGTAAAGTGTATTGTATTGATTTTAAATTTATCTAAATGTTATGCTGTCTGATTAATTTTGTTAAAAGTGATTATATTTTATACACCTTATTTATTTATTGTAATTTATTTAAAATAATATCTCAGTTAATTGGGTGTACTTTTCATTTATATACATTAGGGTGCTTGTATATACTTTTATTTGATGATAGATGGCATCGTTAATGTGAACTGTTATACTATTACGTGCTGCCATCTGTTGAACGGAGTCGAAACAAATATGACCTTGATATATAAGCTCGTTTTGGTTTGGTAATCATTTTCTGCTAAATCCAAATTTGATTGCTGCACGTCGTCACCGTCCATAACAAATAGATTCAAATTTATACACCGGAAAACAAGCAATAATCAATACAATGGATTGCTTCTGGTGAATATGCTCTAAGAAGGTGAAGATGATCTCATCTGCCGGAAAAGCTATAACGAAGAACTTTTTAAGGATGACAGGCATTATGACCACGAATACGAGTAACTGATACACAACTGTCAATTGAATCATGAAGCTTATTATATATAAACAAACCGTTTCGATGCTACTGGCGCCATTTGTTAGATTTTCTTATTGAAAGATCCTCTTGCATATTTTTTCTTCAAGAATGAATGTGCTGTTGTAATTCTGATAAAATAAAGATTTTGAGAAAAATCAGGAATATTTATATTTTGAAGGATTATTATTCTATACGTTTTTTGTTTTTCAAAATCTGTTGTAATGTATTTTTGCTATAAAAGTATTCTTATTTATCAAGGTCAGGATTGCAATTTTGTTCAAACTGGAAAGCATATATTCCAAAAGTAGATTTTATTCACTCTACTGTTTATTTGTCATCTTTATAGCATTAAATGAGAACACATGAATATCTCCCATCATTAATAACTCGTTTCCATTTAAATCACTGATTTGTAGTTTTGTAAAAATAAGTTTATGTCTCTTGTTTTCTTTATTTCCGTTATTTTCTTCTGTACTTTTCTTACTTAATTTTGGGGCCATCATATTAATTTTACGATTAATTGCGAGCTTTTTTACTTTTATTTTATTTTTCAAAACATATTTTAATTTATTCAATTCTTATAATTTTTCTATTTGGTCGTTGATTTTATAATATTCTGTAGCTTCTCATACAGTTGTGCACACAATAACTTTACTATATTTTTGTAACTATTTTAAAGTGTTTTTGTCTAAATATACTTTTCAATTAACTTTGTATATTTAAAAATAGCTTATTTCTTTTTGAATTACATTTGCACTTTTTTTCTTCTTTCAATGCATGTTCTTTCATTATATCTTTATTCTTATTGTTATCTATATTATGGTCTCATGGTTATGGATGTGGTTATTATTATTGTTTTTATATATATATATTGAAGACTATTAATAAAAATGACTTGTTTTCAGGTCATCACATTTATTTGAACACATCTTTTCAAACATAAATTCAAGACACAATTTTACACAAGCACCACTTTTTCAACGTTCGTCTTTTCCTCTCGGAACCAAACTCAATACTAAATTTCATATCCGTTGCCAGTAAATTATCTAAAATCAAAACTATGATCTGGTGTTGCCAAAAAAAATATCTTAATAAAGAATATTGAAAAAGGTATCACTTTAAGTTTAAATCGTCTGCTTATAAAAGTAGAATTAGTAATGTCTTAAATAAAGTATCACATTAGATTAAATCGTCTGCCTTTAAAAGTTGAACAGATAAATCTTAAAAAAAAAGTATCACATGAAATTAAATCGTCTGCCTTTATAAGTTGGACAGATAATATCTTAAAAAAATATCTTAATCGTTTGTTTTTAAAAATTGAATATGTCACAATATATATATATATATATATAACATATGTATATATAACTTATGGTTGTGATTATATATGGTTAACAGATACATATACTTATTTGGATACGCTTTAAAAATTAGGACATCTTATTAGTGAATAGTAACTGTCAATTTAAGTAACCAGGGTTTTATTGTAACTAGTAATACAGTGTTAAAATACCCAACTTAACTTCGTAATACTTCTTCAATATTACTTTTGGTGTCTAATAAGGAAAAAGATCGAAAGAAAGATAAAAATAGAGTCTGTCTCCGATATAAGGTACATCTCAGCGTTGATTCTTTCTTCTACACCGCAGATAAATCCAGCTTCTATTCCACGCTTGGTTAAGTTTGTCTCGTACGTTGCTTGTTATGGCTTAACTATAGTTAAGGATGTATATATAATATCATACTGTTAACTATGTCTAGTTGAATAAAATAAAATATAAGGAGCGTTAAAAATTAATTTATTTGGCCGAGCATTGCTGTTTCAACTGTAAATTTTTAGAAATAAATTAGTAATTCTTTCGTTATTCTATTATTGAATGGATGAAATATGAGAGTATGTAAAATAAAATTACTTATAATCACTAAAACAAAACTACTGTGTTGTATCGAAAGATTAAACGAATAATTTAATGATGTATTGAAGAATTTAAAGTTGTAAATCATAAATATAATGAAGTAATCATCCTTTAAGGTCTCATGATTCGTAAATTTCAAAATTTTCGATGCTTTGAAAAAGATATATGTTAAAACCCAGTCTTTTATGAACATTTTGGTACCCAAATGTTAGGATGCTACCAAAATTTCCGGAGTTATTGAGAAAAAATGTAAACATTAACTCAATTTTTTGCTATTTTTCCCACTTTAACTTTATTTTCTCAAAACAAAATTTTTTGTTAAAGCGGAAATTTCTCAGAAACTATATCTTAGTTTCAAATTTTAAACATGTTTTTTAAAATAAGTTTACTTATGACATACATCATACATACACAATACTTAAAAAATCTGTTAACTGAAAAGTTTTATATGAATTTGAATAAATTTTTTTCTTAAAATTTCGTCATTTTTTTTAATAATAATATTTAAAAAAAACATTTTCTCCATTTTTTTTTTAAAAGAAATAGTATTAATGTCTTAATATTAGGCAATTTTCTAACAAACAGCATTACTTGTGTGAATTTTTATCCATGTTATGATTCAAAATTTAGTGAACATAAAATTTTAAATAACGTAATTTGGAAAAAAAAGTGTTCTAGTTATAATTATTTATAACTCTTAAAGAATGTATAAAATTACATGAAAGTATGATGAGAGAGAGAGACTATGTGTGTGTGTGTGTGTGTGAGTATTATACGGTAGAAGTGTTAAATATCTATTTTTTTTTTCATTAATAATTTATATTAGCTCGAAAAATATTTTTTGCATGCACGAATAATTATTAAAAGTCTTTATACTACTTAAGAAACTGCTCTTATAACGTTTGAAACATCTATTTAAAAAAATTAAACAAAATTAGGTGATACAGAAACACTGCAATTTCTATGCAATTTACTCGTAATTCAATTTCTTTCGTAAATTTAACTTAATGAAACCTATATAAAATATAGTATATTAGCTTCACTTATGTATTATATTACTCTGATATTATATACTGTTTAGCTTTAAAAAAAGATGAGGCAATCTTGCTATAAGTGGGAGAGCCCAAAATTTTCTGGAATAAAACTTCTTTGGTCAGATCTTGCGAAGAATACATTTCTACCGTTAGGTGCGTTTTCTCGCAACACTTTGCGAGTTAAGTAATTCCCGTAGCATCGAAGAAGTAATTGTCTGCCTATAATGAATTTTTTAATAGTTGCTGTTTTGATCTCGGGTTGAATTTTTAAGACGACAGGTTTATGTGAACAAAGCGAAGTCCAGAAATTTTCCTTCCCGCTTGAGAAAAAGACTCAGAAACTATTGAGATGATGTAAACAGATTAAAAAAAATGACACTTTGGAAAATACCTAATATCTTGTAAGTGGTTTACTCATATCAAAAACGGTGACTCGTCAATTAATAACAAACCTCGCTTTCGGCGCCTTTCAGATAAAGATATTCGTGATTTTGTATTTCGAAACTACAGATGTATCATTGAACATATCATCAGGGAATTTTAACAAAAGTTTTGGGAATGAGAAGTGTTGTAACGAAATTTGTGTTCCGAAACCAGACTGACAAACAAATGATACCCCCTAAGCGCTGTAGGCTTTGTAGAAAAATAACGAATCTTTTGCCTAACCTACTTTACTCACCTCTCTCCTTACCTCCGTGCGATTTCATCTTTTTGCTCACGTAAAGGGGCTTGAAAGGACACCATTACCCGGGTTAGAAAAACTTAATACTTCATAAACAGTATTCGTAAACTCTTTGAGGGGATATATTCAAGGTTTGGATGTTAAATAACAAGACTGACGTTGCTGTAGATAAAGTACGTAGGCGCCATACGCCAGCAACCGAGGGCTATTTAGGGAGTAGCTTTCTCCATCGAATGCACTGCTTTTGGCTTCCGTAAACACATCCGTATACCTGTTAATTTCGTTCGCATTTGAGTTATTGTTTTTGCTGTTGTTTTGCCGGGAAATAGATAAGTGAGTAATGAATTGTAAGAAAAAATCATGTGAAACTTGCAAAAACCGCTACAGAAACTTCTAACTCATTGAGAGAAGTGCATGGCAATGAATGATTATCGCATGCAAGTGTTTTCGAGGTGGTTGAAAAAACATTGAAGATTATTAACGTCCGAGGCGCCCTTCCAGGTCAAAAATGGATACCAATATCCAAAAATTCGGTAGTCTGATGCGATCTGAGCGTCGGTTAAGTAGTCGTGCCTATGCAAAGAATATAAGAATTGACAAATAATCCGTTCGGCAAATTTTTTTTCACCAAATCAGAACGTCGGTTCATGCCTCATTGTCTGTCAAGAGGTTTTTAGCCAAGTACAGCATTCCAGTGGTGGGCCATCCCCCTTATTCACCGGATCTTGTACCATTTGGCTTCCAACTGTTTCCTATAGTGAATATATATATGTGTGTGAATATATATATATATATATATATATAAATAT
>BMAW01130601.1:15108-90154 GCA_019974015.1 Nephila pilipes | reverse complement strand
TTTATATATATATATATATATATATATATATATTAGTATCAATTCTACCATTTGGGAATTTATCTCACATTTTGAGTTCACAATGTGCTGAATGATTTACTTTGTTTAGATTAATATTTAAATCCCCCCCCATACTTAATTTTACCATGTAAATACTTTATAGACTTTAAACACAGACAAATTTTTCGATATGAAATAATTGCTTTCGATTATGTTAAATATAATCAGTTTGATATTATTTTGTTTAGTGAATAAATTATACTTTAATAGAAATAAGCATAGAATTCTAATTATTTTAAAGAAAACTGTCAAAATTTTTCAGTTTTTTCTTTCCTTAACCTTTCAGTTATATAAGGATTTCTAATGTTAGATAAACATAAAACATTCTGGTTTATTGAAACTTTTTCATGTTAAGGTCGTATGATATGATATATGTGAACATTTGCTCTAAAGTCTTGAAGCCGGTGTTTACGAGACGAAAGATGCCATAAAATCTGCTCTAGGGACACACAAAGTATTTTCGCATTTTTACTTGGTTTCTATTTTTGGTTGTTAGTCGTTTTCTTTTATGATTTTTCTTTCGGTTATACATTCCTGTGGCAGTACTTAAATGCGGATCGCTGAACTCATGTGATGCAAGTTTCTAGAACGTTTATTTTTTTCATGGATGACTGATGAGTTAAAATTGTTAGCAAACCAAACATTACGAAGTTTCAAAAAAACCAAGATTTAAAAAATATATATATGCGGATACATTGTATCATTTTTATTGAATGCCACTTTTTCCCTTTTTACTTCGGTCTTGTTTCACCGTTTCTATTTTCTGGATTTTAAAGAAAGTCCAGTTAGGAAAAAAAAAATTGCATACATTATCAAATCATACAAAATCATGCAATTTAAGAGATGTCAATATTATTAAAATTTAGCAACATAAGATTAAATGCTTTACGAAAAGATTTATTTCCTTTTATAACAGATATTCTTAACTGTGTCCGCATTAATGTAAGTAACTGTATCACTTCTACCGAATGTTTTTTGTAGCAGCGTTTTGAAAGCGCAAGAATTAAGAAAGTCAAAGTATCAAAACCGAGAAGAAGACATCCAATTTTTTCTCATGTAAGATAATTCATATGCTAGTTGTATTTAATGCATATATTTAGGATTTGTGTGCGTAGTCAATAGTATACTGCTCTGTGATGTTTCTAAAACGTTTTTCTGAATTTCGCTTGGTGTGTGTGTGGGAGTGTGTGTGTGTCATCAAATTTTCTATCGTTAATTTAACCAACTTCCCATCAAGCTAGAGCTTTGAAACTTTGGGAATCGTTCTTACTTGCCTAACAATGCAATATTTAGACGTTTGCGACAAGTTTTAACTCATATTTCAATAATTTTAATGTCAAAATATCCCTTCCACTCGGCTTTTCTTTCCCCCTCGGGGAATATCGGGAATTCCCCCATACGCTGCATGAGGTATCGTAAAACTTTTCTACTCACAAAGGGGAGATACTATCTCCGAGACAGTAAAAGTTGCTGACTTTTAGTCCGTAATCATTCGCAAGAAAGAAAGTTTCCAATATTTGGTGCTATGTCATATCACAATAATTTTTTCTGAATTCTGGTTCCCAGTTTTAATAGAATGAGTAACAAACTTTCGAATGCCTGTTTTGATTTTATATTATGAATTTTTTAATACGTTCACAAATGTGTCTTTTTAAGTAAATTTTAAAGTAAAAAATTATTTTTTCTAGAATTTGATGTACAGTATTTCAGAAGTACTAAGAAAGTAGAATTTAAATGATTGGCATGTCGAATCTAAATCATGAATTAGTAAAAATTATTAGATGCATAACTTTTATTTGCTCCATTCGTAATTTTTTAGTAAAGTTCGTTTGTGTTTTGTCCACGTTTTTGGGTTAAGAAGAGTATGACTTGTAATACATGTAGATTTATCTACACTTAGCCAATTATACTCAAATTAGCCTCACTTCACCTCCACGCTGTTAGATCTGGTAATCCAAAAATATTTAGATAATAAGAAGGAAAGGCTTATATGTGCTGTAAAAATTTTCAGTATAGAATATTCAATAAATGATTTATAAAATTGAAATTATAATTAAATTTTTTTATGTGTTTATCATGTGTTTGTTTTGAATTTAATATATAATAATTAATATACTTTGTCATTGTATAAAAACGTTGTTTTTAAAAACGTTGTTTTTAAAAACGTTGTTTTTAAAAACGTTGGTTTTTATTTGTTGTATGTTCTAATAGTTTTATCAAATAACTCTGAGAGTGGTCCTCCTCACTTTTGAGTACTCTATTTAAAATACATCAGTAAAATCTCAAAAAGAAAAGCCCTAATTTGTAATGCATTGACAGAGACTAAAATTTAAAATAACTCCTGCATTAAATATAATTTTAATACGTTTTTTTATTTCCATCCAGAATATTTATTTAGTTTTCCTTTGTATGATACATAGTCTATCACTATTTTAACGAAATTTGAGCTATCAATGATGGTTTTATTTTTAAAAAATAGTTTGTCGATTGCGAAATATTTGCACCTTGATTCTTTGATATCGACGTGTACACTTTTCTTGTAATTCATTCTTTATCTGTCCAATTACTTCATTTTATCTCGTTAAGCATTTCATTTCTATTAGATACTAGGATGAATTTACTGGCCATCAAAAATGAAATAATAAAACAAAAAAATATTATATGAGTACATAATTAAAAGTTCTTGACACCACTAAAAAGGTATAAATTATAATTTCTTTTTTAAATTTATAAATATTTTGATCTTAACATAAGTAACACAAATAATATTCAACAATTTTATGACAAATCATGAAACACGGATACTTTTTAGCATTGAAAATAATTGTAAAATATGTAATTAATTGCGTGATTTAAATGTCAAAATGGCGAAAAATAAGCAAGTAAAACGGGAATATTTAACACTTTGACCTCTTAATTGTTATCTTTTAATTGTACAAACCACTCCTGCAGTAGAAATGGCTCTTTCAGTTTCTACATTTTTTTTTATAAATTATTAAATTTCGTAACTCTTTTTGAGTTACCTTTACCTTCCATTTTTCTGCTGAAAAGTCTCTCGTGCATTTTTTAATTATTTTATTAATATTTTATTATTATTTGTGTCTTTATGTGATAGAGATGGATTGTCATTCTGTTTGACCAAAAAGTAAAGTTTTTCTTTCTTGGATACCATATTTGCTCATGCCAAAGGAAAAATTTATTATTGTTTTGTACATATTTTATAGAATTATCCGTAATAATTTGATATACTCGTAAAATGTGCAATTCAATGATATCGTAATCCCTTCTTATAGCCTTTCATTATAGCATTTAAAGTTTCTTATAAAAATAAAGTGGTTGTTTTTAGGAACTGCAATGCAAACACTTTATTCTGAAGAAACAGAAAAGAGCAATCTAATAGAGAGAGAATTTTGTTTTCGCAAAGTTCGGAGCTTTTTATTACTCCAGTTGTAAAGGTAGAAAAGCAAACACGGTGCTGTGTGCTTGTAAAAGAGAAATACGATACTGCTATTTGAGAGTTTTTTCGATTCTGCTTTTCATTCCTGTAGTTTTCAAAGGTCAATGAAAATGTTTCATAAAGTAGAAAGCCAAAGCTTAGAATATTCCTGAAGTTGGTTTTACGTGGAAACAGAATTTATGTGGCAAATATTAATAAAACTGCTTAGAAACGACGATCTATGATTCTAAATGGGAAGAGTAAGCAACATTGAAAAAGAAATATTAAATTCATTATAAAGAATACGATGATTATAAACATTAAACTCATAAAGATCACAAATTTTTGAAAAAAATATTGTTACGGAAATTTTGTACTTTGTAATCTTCCTGCCGAATGGGCACTGCCATTGGTAAGATTTTCTTAAAGGCAAGGCAAAAATACATCTGGTAGTAACACTGAATAGGTAAGGGTGATCGTGACGACAGATTTGGCTATAAATTGTTGTCATCAAATGCTGCCTTGTCGCTAAATTTGGCAATTAAATTATGTACCTAAAGACAAAAGTATGAACAAAGTTTGGAGGACATATATATGATAATAAAGTTTATTGTATTTGATAGTCTCAGATTAAAAATTTCGATTTACTACGAAAGAACCTGCATATTAATTGCTAGAGCCTATCCTGTACTGAAAGTAAAATCAACAGCGTAACAACATTTTTTTATAGATAACTTATACGTATGTAAAGCATTATTATTTCTTAAGAAGTTTACTGAAGGTTACGTGAGAATATGATGATAGTTGAACCCTGACGTAGAAGTAGATATTCCCCTAAGGATGAATTACTTTTTAGAACAAATAAGATTGAAAGGAGGTGATTAAAGTTGATTGCATCACCCTGATTTCTAAGTATTAAATATGTCGTTTCTCACTGACTTTTTACAACGTTCCAGCACGTGCTAAGCACTATTCGTAAGAAATATTTCCTAAATGCAATACAACGTGCTGGCGCTTTGCATGTAAAAATGAATCAAAATTAGGAAAATAATTAATATATGAATTATTTTTGAAAGAAACTGTATTACAAACAAATGTATTTATTACAAGTTAATAACAACAGTATAACAAATGATATACTTCAGTATATCATTTACGTGTCATCTGCTCTTAAGGATATAAGTACATACCAGGAATAATAACATAACGTATTTAAGAATCATTCGTCATGTAACAATATATGTTTTGAGATCATTAGTAGACCTTAATTTTTTTTTGGTTACACAATAATGATATTTAATTAATCTATATTATGTAAGATTAATTATAACTTTCAAAATTATTAATAGAGCTTAGATTTTTTTTGAGTGCACAATAATGATATTTAATTAATCTATATTATATAAGATTAATTATATCTTTTGAAATTATTAGTAGAACTTAGGTTTTTTTGTGTTCACAGTAATGATATTTTAATCTATTTATGTTCTATAAGATTAATTTTTTGTCGAAACGTTTTTTTTTCTTCTTAGTTGAATATGGAAATGTTTTTTGAACATATCTGCATTTAGCACCATTTTGAAATTTAAAGAAAAATCTATTACGCTGCGTGATCCCAATTTTTTTGGATTTCTATAAGGAATACTTATTCGTCTAGTGAGCCAAAAAAAATTAATCTCTTTATTTTCAAAAGTACTAAATTTCATAATTGTTTCCAAGGAAACGTCTCCAAGCAAGTTAATTTACTATTTTTGAGCATTGTTTTCTGCATGAGTTGTAAATAATATATAGTAAATTTAATAAACAATTTTTATTTTAAAAAAAATGGTTTCACTCAAAAATCATTTCCATAATCAACTAAGATGAAATCAAACAAATTTTTCAATGAAAAACTATTTAATAATTTAATAAATGGATTAATGAATTGTCATTATCAGATACACAAAATAATCTAAGCTCTACTAATAAATTAAAAATTTATATGTGACAACATCAAGGAATCTAATTTCGATATTTTATTATTCCCCCTCGTGTCCTCGTACCCTTAAGGGGAGTCGGAACCTCCTAAACCGATAATGTTAAATTGGCTGTTTTCGATGTACCTTTTCTCAAAATCTATTATAGATACAAGTTTGAAATTTTTTACACAAGTAAAATACATCTGTCTTATAATACTGAAATGAGCTTTTAGCTAATTTTTAATTTTTTATCAATTTACAAAATATTATATCAAACATTGTCAAATTTCACTCTTTTTTCATATAAAAAAATTTGTAAAAAATACATTTTTCAATTTTTTACAAAAAGCTCATTTCAGTATATATTAGCAAGCATTATGAACATGTCCTACAAAAATTACACATATATGAACAGTAGTTTCTTAGAAAAGGTACATCGAACATGAAAAATTCACATTTTGAGATAAATGAGTTTTAACGTAAAAGTACTTACCTATCAAAACATTCCTGCCCCATACTCTAAATTATCCACATTTTTTTTAATTTCATCATCCTCTCTTTTCCTTTTGAGCCTTTTTTCCTTTCTAACATCTTTTGTTTTTTGTAAACAAGAATATCGAGCTTTTAACAGCCTCTCTTTGTCGAGACGTTTCATTGCCTGTATCGTATAGTCACCAGGCTCAATGTTCAATTTTCTCAAAATTTGTAGTTTTGATACATTACCTATATTGAACGAAGATACAGCATCATACGTACCTAAAGAGAGGGCTTCTATATGTACAAAAGTTTTCTTTGGTACACGAGACCATATAACGTTATTTACACTTTCATTTGGGTTTTGGGTACAGCCATGCAAACACTTTTTCAATAGTTCTGGATTGGATAAATCCCTAAAAATGGGTCGCATAGCCTCCACAACAGCAACAGGTAAACTGTTTTTATGATGATAGGTTTCCCCAAGCAACTCTGCCTTTCTAAACTTGCACCATGTATCGGCATCTGATGGGCAAAATCCATGCTGAGGTTTTTCATCAGTCGACAGTTTGTGTAAAAATATTGCCCACACGGCTTGTCGCATATCTTTTACACTGGACAAATTTCTTCGAATGGCTAGACCGTAATAGGTTTGTAGACGATCAATTTCTGCCTCTGTCAGCCTGTTTTTACCAGACAAAGGTTTACCGTCTGAAAGCTTTTGACCTCTCATCTTTGCTTTCAAGCGCCGAAGACGTGTCCCCATTCTCTTCATTACATGTCCAAGACATTCTAATTTTGTCACCGAACACTCGTTCCCATACACATTGTTCTCTACAATGGAATCATATGCTTTCGAATCTCCATCCCCCAAGTATCTTGTGTATCGAACATTGTACTTCGATTCAGAACGGCGAAAAATTGATAGAGCACCTGTCACCTCCATTTTGCCACTATAACCAACAAAATTTCTTTTACAGTTTTGAAAATGCTTAGTTTTGTTCGGACAAATACAATGTTTGGATAATATTTCCACATCAATTACTTTACCTGTATCCACACTTGTAACTGTCACTACACCATTCTTCGAAGAAAAGCCTCGTTTCTGCCAGCTACCATCAACCGCAACAGCAATGTCTCTTCCTCCTTCATTTTCTTCAACAGCTTCATGAACTGCTTCTGCCATACTTTCTTCGCAAGTTTCTCTAGCTGCTTGCAGTAAATTATTATTAAATTTTGTAAATTTTGTAGGTGGTGGTGGAAGATTCATAATACCGCAAAACATTACTGCAGATTCATCCCCTTTCCCTATGCATCGCATGGCATAAACTAACCTATAATTGACTTCAAAATTATTGTCACACTGCTTAGAATTATAAAAAGTATATTTATAATCACAAGAAGGATATTTTATATCAAACTGAACAGCTTCACCACAGTTTTTTTTCATGTTGTAACAATCTAATTCCTTGTTTACCACACTTTAAACATTTTACAGCTTCAAAAAGTGCATAGGCTAAAAGATTGATATCCATAATGACATTCCTAAAACCAGAATAAGTATCATTCGAATATGATGTATCCATATTTTTGACCTTCTTTTCACTGGAAGATACATTTATTTCTTCCTTGGAATGTTTTGCTACATCACTATTTCCTATAGAAGAGTCATTACTTTCACATCTGCCTTTGTTAAAATGTCCTTTCCTTTTTTTTAAAAATTCTTGTCTTTGATCTAGGCATGATAAAATCGCTTGAAAACAACAATTTAAAATAATTTAGCTATGTGTTTTGATACAAACACTAACTAAAAAGAACAACAAATATTTGCAATAATTCAGTTATATGTTTTGAAACAAACACTAACTAAAATGAACAAGCTCGTAGTAGTCGAACTAAAACGTGCTTATGCAAGTATAAACAAATATCTATCAGTCACAGATACAGTGAAACTTCTTAAGAACAAATGCAAATAAAAGAAATGCTCATTTATAACGAAAGTTTAAAAAAAATTCATTTAGAGTAGCACATAGTACTATCGTCCAAAAATGAAGTGCGTTGTTTACATTTTTTGGCCCTTTAAATGGGCGTGGCCCCGTTTCAATGCTTATTTAAAACTAAGTTTTTGAAGCTTCTAATTATCGTAGAGATAAAAATAAGGTATCTTTAGAAAGGTGAAAAGCTATACAATTTGGAAATAAAAAAAATCTCAAATCATGATTTTTTGAAAAATTTGACGTTCCGACACCTCTTAATCAAAGCGGTAGAGGTCAGATTCTTCTTAACCTTTAAGTTTTACCTGGTATCTCTTTGCGTTTTCCTTAGGAATAGAATTTTTGCACTGCTTCCGTAGTATCTTTCCGCATTTTCATTTCTTCCCACGGCTTAAGCACGTGTTTCAGTTCGAATGGAACATAAACTCGAAATTTAGATGGGAATAAATAAATTCGTAACCACATATTAAACACAAAATTACAGAAGACAAGTCTAACACGTAATCCTAAATAATAAATGTTGAAATATAGCTCTTTACGTGCCAGCGTGTTATTTGCCACTAAGAGAGCAATTCACGCTAAGTTTTAGCGCATGATAGGTTTTTCAGTGATATAGCCAAAACACTTGCTATTTGGAGATCTGCTGCACTAAAATGCTAGAAATATATTCATTTTAAATTATTGAAAAAATTGTATTCAAAAATTATGTTTTTCGCAAACAAATTCACGAATACGAAGTTTGGGTATTAAAAAAAAAAGAGATTGATGCTGCTACAGAAGAAGTACGCATACGCCAAACACCAAGAACCGACAGCTGTTTAGCGTGAAACCTTCTCTTTCGAATGCAATGCTCTAGTTTCTGTAAACAAATCGTAGCCTTCATTCGCATTAAAGAAAGTTTTGTTTGTTTCGCCGGAAAAATGATAAATGAGCTACGAATTATTGGGAAAATCCACATGAAACTTGGAAAAACCACAAAGGAAAAATATAATTTATTGAAAGAAATGTATGACAATGATTGTATATCTCGTGCACGTGTGTTTGATTGATTTAAGCGTTTTCCAGATATCGGAAAAGACGTTGAAGCTAATTCACGCCAAGGGTTGCCCATACACGTCAAAAACGGATGACAATATCGAAACAATCGGTAATCTGGTTTATATCTGACCGTCGGTTAAATATTCGTACGATTAAGGAGACTGTAGGAATAGACAAGGAATCTGTACGATAACTTTTTCCATCAAGATACTGCGCCAGTTAATTTCTCATTGCCTGTTAAGAGGTTCCTATAATCAAGTACAGCATTCCAACTTTATTCGCCGGATCTTTTGCCATGCGATTTCTATCTGATTCCTAAGATGAAATCTGTATTAAACGGAGCAAAATTTGAGTCCGTTGAAGCTGTGAAGGAGGAAGCGGTACGCGTCTTGAAGGGGCTGACAAAAGAAGTCTTCCAGAATACAAATTACTTAAAGATATATATACTTTAATGTATATTTACAATCTTCAAGTGTTGACATGTTTCTATATATGAAAGTTTCTAGATTATACGGGATTTTCGAAACCCATGGCAAAACATTTAAAGGGTGGTAGGAAATATTTAAACAAGTAATTTTCACCATACAGTGCATTGGTAGAGAACAAGTGGAGAATCAGTATCGGGAAGTGCTGCCTGTACTGTCTTTCTGCTTCCAGATCATTCCCAATTGCAATAACTTCCATAAAATGCAGTCCCGTCTTTTCCTGTTTCCTATACATCACCATGCCTCTTGAACTTTGTGGTACAAAAAAAAAACTCGCACTTTAGATATTCCACAACAGTGTCATCTAACTGTACACTGTTTGCTCTCCAACTATGCATTGTTTTGTAAAAACTGCTTGCTTAGATGTTTTATATCACACCTTAAATTTTTGTCTGATAAATTTCGAAACACCCTGTATTTCCTTCACATGATAGAGTTTTGGACATATATTATCTGTAAGAAAACTTAGAAATAAATTTCCTTCTATTTTCAAAAATGGAACAATTAAAGCCAATTTTTATGAAGCATGAGCGTTTTTGGGAAATATTTAGAAAATTCATGAATAAGTAGTTGAAATGCATGGAAATTAAAAGTAAAGTATTATTAGTTGTAAAAAAATATATTTCTTATTTTCTGTGTTATCTCTTCTGCTTAAAAAATACCACATATTGCAATTAAATACTGGAGAAAAGTTATATTAATTTAAACAGAAAATAGTCTCTTAGATTCTTCTTATACTACTGATGTTGATCATCTTGGGTGAGAAAATTCTTGATTTTGCATCATCAATAAAAGAATGCATTACACGACATGGGGGAACGGAGAGAAAAAAGATTCTTTATTTAGTCATTTTTTTTCCTTTCAATAATTGGGTTAAGGATTTTATCTTATTTTTCTCTATTTCTGTCTAGAACTATTTTTTACCTGATTTATTATTAAGAACTTCTATTTTTATTGAACGTTTAAGGGCGGAAATGAACTTGACAGTGTTGTATGGAAACCTATTGTCCTGTGGTAATTTGGCTTTCACAGTGCAGGAAAGGTCAGAGTTAATACAGAAACGTGAATGCACAATAGCACTTATTCACAGTGCATACAATCGAATGTAGTGCCTCGAAACGCGTAATCAAGATATCGTTTGAGGCACTTATATTCTGCCTACACCAATTGATACAAACAGTGGCTCATATACTACATATATCACGTGATGTAACCCCTTTACCTGACTCGTCTGCCATATTAAATGCTACTCTGAATACAAATTTAAATTTCTGCTAAAGTTCAAGCACGGGTAAAGTAATTAAAATAGTTAAAAGTCAATTATTCAGCAATCTAGTCAGTTGGGGTTCAAAATTAAATGTATTAATTATCTGATAAAGGGAATCCTCTCAAGGATTAACAAGTCCCTAGTCACAAGTACTAATAATTTCTATAATAGCTCAGAGAATTCGCTTACCGGAGTAGGCGGCGAGAAAATTCCTCCAGAAAATAATTCGACTAGACAGCGTGAGGAACTTAGTGTCAATAAACTACTAAGCCACACGGGAGATTACAGCACTTCTTACGAACACCCTTCCTGTAGTCGTAAATATATATATATATCTTAAATTCAAATCCGTGTCACTTTTATATGACTTGATTAGACATATCACTCCACTTCTAAAGTTTACTGAAATTGAATAACCACATTTCTTTTGGTTGGAAAGAAGTTATGAATTTAAATATAAAATCAGGAGGAAATTCTAGATGTTAGTTTATGGAAGTTTCATAAATACCCTATGTTACAACTCTTATTAATTGTTTTTATATGTATAGATCTCGAGCGACAAATTAGGAAACATTTCGCTATCAGATTTGTCTTTGTCGCCAAGGTCACCTTCTCCATTTAGTATTACAATCTGACATATTTGCATTTTCTCCTTGTCTGTAAATCTATTTTTCATGCAGAAGCACCTTTCGGTGGGTAAAAGAAAAAAACGCAATTTTTTCTAACAGTATTAAATATTTGTTTTATTCCATTACAAAAAAGATATTAATACATCGATCAATAACTCCCGAGACTAACCCAGAGATGGCGCTCGTAGTAAACCAGTAACCAGGTCTTTCTAGAGTACTAACCTTTGCTTGAAACGTGTCAAAATTTTAAGTCGATCGGACCAGGAAAAAGGTTTTTTGAAGTGAAGTGAAAAAGGTTTTTTTCAAGTGGGTGCCGCGATTGCTTTCGATGGAACAAAAACAGCAACGAGTCGATGATTCAGAAAGCTGTTTATCGCTATTTATTCGCAACAAAAAAGATTTCTTGCGGAAAAAAAAAAAAGAAAAGAAAATCTGGGAAAAAGATCTGAAAGACAATCAGGAACTCTGTGCTATGATTAATCAAAAGGTTACGTTTGATTGAACAAAAAAAATGTTGTTTTCAATGTTAGACTCGGGAGTTATTGATCGATGTGTTAGATATGGTGTACAGCACGAGACTTTGGTGGATACAGTTATCTTCCCGTCATAGCTTATCTATGGCTCTGAAGATTCATTTTCAAAAAATAGGAAGTTCATCGTATCTATTAGATGATGCATTACAGAAATTTTGATGTTTTGAATTTTAAGATAAAAATTGGAAATTACGTAATACAGCAATTGTTATACAAAAGCTATTCAAAAGTATGCATAAATTTTTTTTAAAAAAAAGTATAATGAACTTTAATACTATTTTCTTAAAATTAGTGAACACCTTATAAATCAAAGATAGTGACCATCTTAACAATACACTAGCATGCATACCTTAAGCATCAAAGCGTTTTTCAACATACAACCATGACATTGCTGTAAAGGGGTTTTTTTTTAGACCAGCGCAGTGAAAAGGCAGCTGAGTAGAAAATGTAAGCATATACAAATATCAGAACTATAACATCAGAGAGAACGTCATGACAAGCAAACGCGTGGCGGGCCAAAACAACTTAAAACGAAAGAGGAGGAAAGCATTTCTAGACATTCCTTGCAAGTGAATGTGAAATCGTACGTCTTATTGGTTGTAAGAAACCATTAAGTTGCCTTTACACCTAGTAGAACTATCGGCAAGCTTTAAGAGAGGCGTAGTTTGACGAGCGTTGCACAACAGTTTGAATCTGACAAAAAAGTAGTTTTTAGAGTTTGGAAAGCCTCCCAAATGACTGGTACATCTGTAAAAAAGATTGGTAGTGGTTGGCTGAAAAACTGATGATCTATATATTGTTCTGCAGGCAAAAAAAATGGAGCCAGTTAACGGATAACATTACTCACTTGCAGCATATTTCATCCGGACTACTGATATCACTGTTTACTGTAACCAAACGTCTGCATAACAGGTGACCTCTTACCCTGTCGTGCTGAAGTCAGCATACTGTTAACAGCAACCCATAAGCGGCACCATTTACATTAGTATCAAGAACACAATAGCTGTACATCTTATCAATGAAGTCATATTCTCGTTACTGATGTGAGTCATTTCAGTCTGAGCAATGATTCTCAGCATCAGTAGATATGGAGGAACTTAGAGAGACTGTTTCATTCCATTAACTTCAGGGTAAGACACCGTTGAAATGATCCTGGAGCACTTGTGTTGGGAGGCATTATGGTGAATGGAAGAACGGAATTCCATATTTTCTACAGCAACTCATTTACTGGAGATCAAAAGTGCGATGAAGTTATCTACCCATACTTGCGTCTCGAGGGGACATTGGTCCAGACTTAATTTCGGTGAATAACAATGCACGTCCATGCAGGAGCTCTTCTGCTGAGAATTTTCTAGAAAGTGAGGATATCGGCACAATAGATTGACCAGCGTGTTCTCGTGATTTAAATCCTAACGAACATTTGTGGGTTGCTTAGGGGAGACGTCTGGCAGCAAGATAGTATACTCCGTAGAACACAAGATAGCTGAAACAGGTGTACCTTTAAGAGTGCCAACTCTTACCTCTAGAACTCAATTTTGTATTGAGATTGAACAACACCATGTCCCGCAACCTTTGAAGTTAAGGAAGTCGTATCTCTTACTAAGGGACTTTGGTTTATTGCTCTTCCTTATGGCCAGAAAATGTTTTTTATTAAAGTCATTTTGTCATTAAAGCCTTTTTTCTTCTTTGTTCCATAATGTACGCGTAACTTTAATTTTCTAGCTATTGTGCTTTCATCAACCTTCAAGTGCTACATAGTGAATCTGCAGTGAGAATTCTATGTCACTCAGTTGATTTATTTCGGAATTTTGGTACAATCTGAAAAGTTGCTTAAGTTTTGTACACTGGTGTATAAAATACTTTAAAATCACATCGCAAATCTGATTATTGAGTGCTCATCTGATATCGAATCCAAAATATTTAAACATGTACAAAATATACAAAAAAAAAAAAAAAAAAAAAAAAGGCTATTAAATAATAAAAGAAATCTCTGCTCCATGAGTTGAGTGCTTAATATTTGATGCGTATTAATTCATTTAAAGCTCACTCACCATGTTAATAGTTTAAATAATCACTCAGTCAAAATTTTAATTTAATATTTCTTATTTATAAATAATCAAAAATCAATATGGGCAATTTCAATAATAAATATTCACGTGCTCTCACCTTTTGATTAATTTTATTAACTTAACTTCTTTTACAACTGGCAAACTGGATTCGAGTCTATAATAAATCTTGTCAGAAGTATTCGATTAACTGTTCATTAACAGATAATCATTAACTCTTAATGTCAATTATTATAACGCTTTTTCTTCTCAGAGGCAGAACTCGTCTAATCTCACTTTTCAAACTTTCCGATATTTCTCTCTATTTCTTATTTTAAACTATTTGCGGCTTATAACCTCTGTGTGTTCAAATTTATTCCCAACACTTTAGTAACTCTATTCGAATTTAAATGTGTTACCGTTCTTTCGCAAGCAGAGGTTCCCAAATCAAACAATGTCATATGAAAGCCCCAAAAGACTACCAGATGGAAAATACAATTGAATGTCTCGCTACGAAGCTTAAAGTCTCTAGTAAGTTAGCGTAAGGTTTGAATACATATAAACATAAATTAGGATATAATAGGTCCATTAGACTCAGTTACCTCAGTAAATTGCTGTTAAAGTATCTCATAAAATATTTAGTTAAGCTTTAAAATTTATTTGCCTATTGAAATGATTCAAAATTATAGTGGTAACATGTTATTACAGTCGTATGGCTTGCTTTACAAAAGAATGTTTAGATGTGTTTCCTATACAGCGCAAAATAAATTCTGATATATTTAAACTTAATTTTCTTTTAAGTACAGTTTATGGATAACAGTCAACATGGGTACCATATGTATATATTATAAGATATACAGCTAAAGAAAATATTTAATCTCCTTCTGCAGACAGCTATATCAATGTCTTGCTGAACAAAATAACAAGGGAAAAAAATAGAAATAGATAGTGTGTCTGATTCAGAACGATCGGCATAGCCTATGCTAAAGTAAAAATAGCTAAATAATAGAAAATACAGAGAAATTCAAAAAAAAATGTACATTAGCGAATAATATTGAGAAATGGTAATGAAAATTAATTGGATAATAAATGTTTCATAAAGCTCTAAGAACAACGCTCATATTTCTCATATTTTTATATTAAAATTTATTATGAGAAAAAAATATATAATTACTTTTCTAAAATACAACAAAATAGCATTTTTTTTCGTTATCATTATTAAATGATATTACAGAATAAGAATTTTCTTTTCGGAAATCATTTTCTTCGGAAAGAAACCAAATTATTATAGATTACGTTTTGTGGAAATAACTATTAAATTAATTTCTTGTAAAGCGCTTTCTTTAAACTGTTAAAAGATTTAAGAACATTAAGCAGTAAAGCCGATAAAAACTTCAGTTCTTCTTTAATATTTAATCTTGTTTAAGCGAACACTCCAGTATGAACAAGAAAATTTAAGCTATAATCATTTTATTATTTAATTTAATACTATAAATATTGATTATTTTTTGAACTGCAATACATTTTACTTAAAGAAAATTGGATTTACTACAATTTTTGCATAAATAATACAGAACAAGATCGGATAGTTATGACACACCTATATAAATACCTATTTAATGGTACAATACGATGCGAAATTAGTTGAATATATTTATACATCGTTTAGCACATGAATAAAGTTAACAAATAGAGTGCATCAGTTTCATTTAGGAAAAATGTCTTTTATATGGAGTACGATTACGCCATAAAGCATTACACACCCACGAACACCCACCCATATACACTCATGGACAAAAAAATTAGCGCACCAAGATGGAGTCTTCAAAATGAAACGAAATTTTACATACGTAATGACTACTTTCATATAAGTAAAGGATTAGAAAATCAAAGAAAAAGGATGATTTATTTTAGAGAAAAAGGAAAAAGAACGGAGGATTTAATACCCTGTTGAACCCTCTGTAGCGCGAATGCACGATGCCATACGATCGGGCATTGAAGCATACAAGTTTTGTATGATGTCTTGAGACATTTCGTTCCATATTTGCGTAACCTTACCTCGAATAGTTTGTTCAAACTCGTGGGATGCACAACTCGCCGTCCGAAATGATCCCCGATATGCTCGATTGGAGAAAAATCTGGGGATCAGCCAAGCTAAGGAAGGGTAATAACAGTGCGGATAGTCTTGTGACACTCTTGTCGTGTGAGGCCGAGCATTGTCTTGTTGAAAAATGGCTCCTGGGAGCCGTTGTAGGAGTGGCAACACATGTAGTTGCAGGATGTCATGGACACACCGCTGAGCTGTCATGGTGCCAAGGATCAATACTAGGGGTGACCGTGTATTGTAGGCAATGCCACCCCATACCATCACACCAGCTGTTGGAGCGGTGTGTCGCTCACAGATGCATATTCTGTACGTTGAATACGTAAGCATATACATGTATGGGGACGGAACCATTCGTAAAACAGGATTTATAAGCACGCGAGCTAAAACCCGCATTTCGTTCACTAGCGCATTTCGCCGAATTTCTTGGTGTTTTCTTGCAGCAATCAATTAAATTAAAATTCAAACATGAAAAGTAAGTAGCTATTAACGTTTAGATGATTGAATGAGGTGGCGAAATATAGGTAGGCTAGAAGCAGGCCAGTCTCAAATCCAGATTTACAGAGAATTCGATTTAAAGCCCAGTCTCGTGTCCAACCTATGGAAACAGATTAAATATACCAGATCCATCGGGAGAAAGCCTTAGAAAGGTCGCCTTGACGGCCAGAGAAGATCACCATTTGTCCATTAAAACGAGGCGTAACAAGAATGCTACTACTTCTCAGATCTTTCATGAGTTCTATGCAGCCACAATAACCCGAGTTTCAAGGATGACAGTTTCCAGAAGACTTCATGAGAGAAGGCTATTTGCAGGTGAACCTATTGTTTGCGTCTCGCTCTGTTCTGAGAACTGAAGAGTCCGCATAAAATGGTGCAGATATCATAGAGATTGGAGTTTGGATCAATGAACGACCGTTCTCTTCACTAATGAGTCCCGGTTCAGCCTAATCAGGGATCCCATCCGTATTTTTATATAGACAAAATCAGGGACCTTTTTCCTGCCCTCCATTGTCCCAGAAATTGACCACTACGGCAGAGGAGGCTTGATGGTCTGAGCAGGCATCAAGTTGGATGGTCGCAACTTTGCTCCATGCCTTTGAAAGAGGCTTGATGACTGCTGAGAGGTATAGGGAAGAGGTCTTGGAGCCCTATATCTGCCTTTTCAGGAATGTATTGGCCAGCCAGATCTCCAGATTTCGATCCTATAGAGCATGCCTGGGACACTCTGGGGTGGGTAATTGTAATTCGCAAGCCCCTTTTGAGAACCATCCATGACCTGAAAACAGCCTTGTTGAAGTGGGACCAATTGCCACAGGAACTCATAAACTCCCTTATGTCCAGCATAAAGTCACTTTGCAAGGCCTATATATCTATACGAGTGGACCATACCCCCTTTTAACCAATTTTTTGTTCCATTCTGCAACTGCTGTTTCATACCTTGCAACTCCCATGAGTGTATATTATATTTTTTGAATGGTTCTTTATTTTTTATATATATATATATATATAAACCCTATGTACGCACCAAATTTTATTAAATTCTATCCAGTAGCTCTAAAGACAATAGACCAAATCAGAAAATTCTCTTATTTTGGAACACTAGTGTAATTCTATAGATTTGGAAATTGAATTTGATAGAGATATATATTTAACATTTAGTTTAAGAATAACGTCATATATCATGCGATATATTTTTCCCCCTCTTAACTATATACGAATTCCTAAAGTAAATTTTTCCTAGCATTTAAAGATTTGATTTTTTTTAAAAAAAATATTTCTCTTCTCAACTTTCTTTTCCACCCCATTTAGTTCTATTTTTTGCATTCCCTAATTTTATAAAGTAACAGCTATTCAAATTACTTTTCCCATAATATGTAATGTAGCACCATCCTTCAAAACAAATGACGTTTCTGTATATTAGTCTAGTTAGATTACATATTTTTATAACAGCAAAGTGATGGTTTTCAATCCGAAAGGCATGCGTAATGATGCTACTTAAATATTCCTCAAAGCCAATATTTAACTTCTTTTCTTCTTATCCAAAAACAAAACAAAATCCTTGTCTGCAATTACTTATTTTATTTTTGCCCAGCTGTTGCCTAGCAACAAAAGTAGTAAACTCTATTCTAAAGTCAAATTTTGATGTAAGATAATATTAGCAATATTTTAAAATCAAGAGTAATATTACTTTTGCTTTTGTACTTTTATAAAAAACATTAAATATTTTTGGGGCTATAGGAATACTTATTCTTAGTATTACGTTTATAGCAAAGGCAGACAATATATATATGTATAAATAGCATACTTTGTATGTCTGTATGTTAGTTTAAGAGTCGCAACATTTGAACTACATGCATTTTAACATAATTCAAAATGGAAATGTTTTTTTTTTTTAAATTCAAACACATATATTTAACATCTGTTTCATGTCATATATGCTTTAAAAAATGTCGCAACATCTTATAAACAAAATCTTGTACTAGTAAATTCATCTTTCAGAAATGGTTTAGTTAAAGTACTTTTTTTCTGTACTGCAGTTTTTAAAATTGTTAAAAAATTATTTGTTAAAAATTAAATTAAATTTTATTATAAATCATTCATCATTTAGTAACTTCATTATTCTTAAAATTCAAATTTAACTTTATTTCATTTTCAACACCAAAACCTTAGATGATTTGAATTAGAAAAAAAAAAAAAGAGAAAAACTATATATATGAATATATCTTTTATAATTAGTAAAGATTATTTTAAATACATTACTTAATCTTTACAGGAAAAATCAACATTACCTCTGTTTTGTATGATACAATAAAATAATCTCAAAAAATGCAATATTTTTAATAGCCTTATTCAAACAAAAACGTATATATATCCTCAGAAATTACAAAAACACATTTAATCAGAAAGCAACAGAGCAAAATAGACCTCACAAAACCATAGGCAAAAAATTACAATTTCTACTTACCATATGTCGTTTTAAAATAAATAATTCATATAATCGGTAGGTTTAAACAATTGTAAGTTATTTTTAGTTTATTTACTGAAAACAATTAAAACGATTCCCTTAAAAACAGCAACTAAATAAAACAAACAAAAACACGCATGATAAAAAAGACAAATTACAAGACAAAATTTACGAAATAATATAGACAATCAAAATTAAATCAGTAACGTTGGAAAAAAATCAATGTTGTTACGAAACTGACTCAGTTAATTACAAAATTTAATGAAATTGCAAAATTAAATGAATCAGTCTTAAACAGTGTATATTTTATGTAACATAGAAAACAAAATTAAGTGAAAATATATATAATAGTAGAAGTTTATAATCAGCTTTTTCACGTCAAACTGTTTAAACAAAATCATTAGTTAACGACATGATTATTTATTTTTCTAAAACTTCAATAAACAAGTAGTTTTCACTGAAAAATATTTTAGGATGTTTATTCATATTTTATATCTATTTTTTCGATCGTTTTTGTATTATAATCTCAAAACTTTTAACGTGGTTTAAATTTGAATAATAAATGTTCTTTTACTATAATATACGATTTACAGAGATATTAAACAGGGACGTGATGTGGCAAACATCGATAAAAAATTCGATTCATTTAAGGACATTTAGGTTATAGGCTATTTATTTTAATACTTTTTCAGTCATTATGTTGACATGTTAATGCATAAAAACAAACGTTTTGAGTTAGGGCTGAAGAGCTTACTCATTTATTAATTCAGTATATTCTACTGCAAAGTATATGTAGAGAGAATATATTAGTAATATATTACGAGAGACTGTCTAAGTATATTACGTTTTGGAATAAAATAAACATGATTATGAGGAAACAAATTTTATTAGATGAAAGCCACACTCAAATACTACTTTTCTACATAGTCACCATTCAAATTAAGGCATTTATCGTAGCGATGTACGAGCTTGGAAATTCCTTCGTCGAAAAATTCGGCCGCCTGCGCCTTCAACCACTTCGTTACCTCTTCTTGCAGCTGTGCGTCGTCATCAAAACACTGCATAGCCAGCCACTTCTTCATTGCTGGGAATAGGTGGAAGTAGCTCGGTGCCAGGTCAGGACTGTACGGCGGATGAGGAAACAACTCCCACTTAAAAGATTCAAGAACTTTACGAGTGAAATTTGCCGTGTGGGGCCGGGCGTTGTCGTGAATCAACAAGATCTTAGAGCTCAACATTCCTCTGCGCTTGTTTTGAATTGCTCTTCTGAGTTTTTGGAGAGTTTGGCAATACCTTTGAGAGTTTATTGTAGTGCCTCTTTCCAGGAAGTCCACCAAAATCACACCTTTTCTGTCCCAAAAAACAGTCGCCATCATCTTCCTTGCCGACATTGTTTGCATGCATTTCTTGGGTTTTTGGGGAGAACTTGTGTGCCCCCACTGCATTGATTGCAATTTCGTTTCACAGTTCACGTGTTTCACCCATGTTTCGTCACCAGTAACGATGCGATCGAGTAAAGAGTCACCATCCTTATGGTAAGCGTCCAAAATGTTCAACGCTGCAGCCATTCGCTGATTTTTTTGGTCCTCTGTCAAGATTTTTGGAATCCATCTTGCACAAAACTTGTGGTAACCAAGCTTTTCGCTGATGATTTCGTGCAACAAACTTCGCGAAATTTGTGGAAAACTCAAAGAAAGTTCCGTTATTGTGAAATTTCGATTTTCACGGACTATAGCATCGACTTTTTCGACAAGTTCGGCAGTCACTATGCTGGGTCTCCCACTTCGATCTTCGTCGTGAACATTGGTTCGGCCATTTTTAAATCTTATGACCCACTCCTCCTTCAGTGATAATGTTGTCCCCATACACTTCACAAAGCTGCCGATAGATTTCTATCGGTTTACAGTTTTTTGCAGTCAGAAACCTTATTACTGCACGCAGCTCGCGGGATTTTCAATTAACGCAGACATTTTAAACCGTCACAGTATCTGAACAGAGCACAGCACGAACCTCTCACTAGCACGGCTAGATGCCCACTGAGCTGCGCAACGTTCTGACCCCAAGATGGCCGCGCTAGCCCCGCCCCTAGCGGACACAGACGAAAACGTAATCTACTTTCTGGATGGCCCTCGTATAATCCTATTCCAACGGTACCATGGCCCTGCTGGATTAGAGATTTTACTGGATTATTGAGTATCGGCTTAACGGCGATGATAAAGATAAATCACTCTATATTGAAATATAAGGTACATTAGCATACATTTCATGTATTTGTGAACATTCTGAACTTGTATGGACTGTATAAATATTCGACAAAGCGTTTCATCTTTCCAACAAACAACAAAATTAAATTCAAACAATGAGCGATTATTTAATTGAAGTCTTACATCTCTGAAAAACACAATACGAAAGGGAAAATTAATAAACATGCAATGATAGTTAAAACAAACTGTAACTTTATGCTCTATCGCACTCTTATTAGTTTTACGAGGGATGTTCCGAAAGTAAATTCCATCTTTTTTCCACACATAAACTTAATATAAAAAACAACCCATATAATCATGATCTATAAACCTTGCACTAACATATCAATCAATAACTCCCGAGACTAACCCAGAGATAGCGCTCGTAGTAAGCCAGTAACCAGGTCTTTCTAGAGTACTAACCTTTGCTTGAAACGTGTCAAAATTTTAAGTCGATCGGACCAGAAACAGCTGAGTTATCGAGGTTGGAGTAAAGTCGTTTTGTAGTTTGTTTAAAAAATGGAAAAAACCGAGTTTCGTGTTCTGATAAAACATTGTTTTTTAATGGGTAAAAACACCGTGCAAGCGAAACAATGGATTGAAAAATGTTACCCGGACTCTTGTCCCTCAAAAGCAACGATTTGTCGGTGGTTTGCCGAGTTTAAACGTGGTCGTACCGACACAAATGACGCGGAACGCTCGGGTAGACCTGTGGAAGCCGTTACACCCAGAAAATGTGAAGTAAAAATTATAATGAAAGATATTAAGAACTCCGTGAGATTGCTGAGATGGCCTTTACAGATATCTCATATGGAAGTGTATTTACTGAAAAGGTTTTTGAAATTGAAGTGAAAAGGTTTCCAAGTGGGTGCCACGATTGCTTTCGATGGAACAAACAACACAACGAGTCGATGATTCAGAAGGCTGTTTATCATGATTTACTCATAACAAAAAGACTGCGGGGAAAAACAATTGTGAGATTGGGAAAAAGATTTGGAAAAGCGTTGGAACGATTGTATCACCTAAGGTGATTAACAAAGGTGTTATGTTGATGGATAAAAATTTTGCAAAAATGTTGTTTCAATGTTAGTCTCGGGAGTTATTGATTGATATGTTAGTTACCCACGTATTTTCAATTGACATTCAGACATTTACTGTAGCCTGCAATCATTTTGAAGAAACCACTACGGTAAAATTCGGTGCCTTGGGAGCAGAGGATTATCATTACTGGCAGGTACCTCGGCTTTGTTTCAATGGACCTCAACGACTAATATGCAGTATGAACTCCACACCCGACACCATTATACGCTTATCCGCTAGTATACCATGTCCTGTACACTAGAAACCATATCAACAGACACATAACATAACTAGAAGACTGGTTTTCCAATTGGAAAATTGTCATTAATGTTTCAAAACGGAAGCCAAATCTTTACCAAATCCACCAGAACATTAAAACCAAAATTTTCATACAAAACTAACAAATACCCTGGTCTCACTCAGCAAAATATCTTGGTGTCATATTGAACCATGCACTTTAAAAGAACACATGCGCACATCCATGAAAGATTCCGACGCAGCGAGAGATTTTGTCCTTATTAATGTCAGATTCGGCTTTATAAAATACAAGTTGCTTATCTATACGCAATTTCTGCGACCCATCCTGACGTATGCATGTCCAATCTGGAATGATGCTGCCCAAATCCATCATAATAAAATTGAAATTCTTCAAAACACTAAAATAAGAAAAATAGCAAGAGCTAGATGGTATATGAGAAACGAAGATGTCAGAACCTCCCTTAATATTATTAAACTCCAAGAATATACCACTTTTATAAATGATAAATTTAATAGCATATTTCTCAATAACCCAAACCCATCGATTCAGGAAACTAGAAACTATAGACGTATTTACCCTAGTAGAACCCGTACTCGATTTCACTTTTGATAAATCTACCCCTCTTTAACACCATGAACTTTCAACCAATGGGAAACCTTCCTTCTCCTGCTGAACTTACCAAAGTCTCTCTCCGCGACCAAGTTAACATACCCACCCACCCCCTCGAGCAGCTACTTTCCGATTGGACAGCAATATTCTCCCTCCACCCATACTCCCCTCTTCACTGAAACTTCAATTTTTTCAAGCTGTTTAAGTCTTTTCAATAGTTCCAAAACTTCAATTGTCTCTTTACATTCATTTTAAATTTTAATTCTCAACTTTTAATTATCATGGGCAAGTAAACATTAATCAAGGTTCAATTCAGACCGGAGATCAAGGCCCATTTTGGGCTAGGTACTCCTCAGAAAATATCCACTACGTACACTAGAAATGTAGTTTTCATTCGTGGATTTCGAGGGACGCCCACTTCCAACGAATTCTGCCTTCCTTGACTGAAACACCAGGGTGCACCCATTTGACGAGACATTATCTATTCACCCTTTGCGGTTTGTAGGCGTTCATAGATAATTACAGCAAGTATTGCCTATCATGTTGTAAGCCATGTCTTGAGCTCGCTGGTTTGCTGGTACTATCTTTTCTTCGTTGCACTGCGCATGCGTCATTCCTCAGCTGACTCTACTTCCATCATTGATATAGCAATGGGTGTGGATTCTTATTCTGGTTGCTTGCGCCATCTGGTGTACCAAAAAAGACGACGAAATCTGCTTTCGGAACATCTCTCGTAATATGTAACGCAATAGAAAACAAGAAACATTGTACCGATACGAAAAACTGATAAAAAACGTTTAAGAATGTTCGGAAATACGAGCAGCGCTTTCACCCGACCTCGGGGGGGGAGGGGGTCCAGATCTATAAGCTACACGTATACAAGAATAGTCTACGTTAAGATATCAGAAGACGAACCAATTGCTCACTGCTGGGTTAAAAAATATGACAAATCATCGAATGCCAGATTATAGAGAATTTCCTGTAATCAACAAATTAAAATATGGTTATTTTATTCTTTATAATTCAGCATTAAACAGTAAAATTAAATGAAAAATTTAACGTAAATTATATAAGGATATTTTTCACAATTAATACCACATGGAAAAGTGTTACTTATTATTATTATTTATCGTGTTCATAACATATAAAAGTTAATGAAGAGTTTAAAGAAATGTATTATTGTTATTTTCATTCTCGTGTATATCTAGAAGTGTTATTTTCTGGCGTTGTTTTCTTTTGATTGATAACTGATTTTTAAAATGTAATCCAGTATTATATATTGAAAGTACTAATTTATTCTATTAATACAAATGCTGACTTCAGTGACAGAATTTGGTTTTTTATCTGGACGGTAAAGCGTAAGGAAAAATACATTTTTGATTACTCTCGGATGGTTAAGCAGTAGTAAACTTTTCTTAGACTTTAGTCTAACCAAATTATCAGACAGTTATTATACTAGGTAAATTAAAAGGTGAAATTAATCATTATTATGATGCTTTCTTTTTGTTTCATAATGATATTTAAATGATCTTTGCCAATTTTGTAAATCGTATTCCCGAATCAATATTAATGTGTTACTTTTTATTTTAAAAAGCAAATAGCGAAGTTCATGGAAAACATAGAAAAATATGTATTATTCCTTTTTGAAAGTGCCAAACAATTTATCTTTAATATTTACAAAAAAAGAGTAAGAATTTATAATATTATAGTACGAATTTTGATACTTACCATTTCACACTTTCAGAACTTATTAATGGTCTCCATAGATTTGAAAAAGTGATATGGTTTATATGTAAAAATTGAAATAGCGAGTTTTAGAGGAAGACATGATAAATTATATTTCTGTGTATTTTATTCTCAACTCTTCCTGCAAACTCAGTGAAATTCACTATAAATCTAGACTAAGATCAATTACGGTAAAACACTTCTAGTCATTTTTTACTGTGAAAAGCCATTTAACAAAATAAATATTCTGAACAGTAACATATAATCCATTTTCAAATTGTGATATGTTTACTACAAAGATAAAGAATAATTTGCAAATTTAGCAAGATAAACCATATATCAAGATTTTGATACATGTATATATTGCATATAGAGATAGCGAAGTACACAAATTCATTTTTTACCTGAACTTTAAGAAATGGAAAGTTTATTTCTCCCATAGCGGTGATATTTTTACAATATTTATTTCTGAACAAAAACTCTATGAGATATCACACATTTTATAAGACTTGGGGGAGGCCAGAAATAGTTTTAACGTTTTGAAACGCAATTGGATAAAGAAATTTATAGGACTGGGGTGTTATTTCACCGTCTGATGCTTCTGAAAATACATTAAATAAAATATAAGCACATTTTGTAACAGAATTTTTCAAACAGTAAAATGACGTTTATGTTTTACTAGAAAGATTCCGTCTAACTACTGTCTTGAATTTTTTGTGTTTGTTATCTTAAGATTTGTATCTGCAATAAAATAAGCTGTAAATATACATTTCTAAGTTGTTTTTATGCAGACAGGGCGGTGGATTCTTAAGTATACCAGTGCTTTAAATATTAGCCCTTTCAGTACTAAGGGACACATTATTCTCCATTTTAAAGCTGGAGATTTTCATAGTTAACTATAACGGTATTTGCATTTTTTAAAATACAGATTGCCAAAATAGAATATATGCCGAAAGAAATTAGATAAACTAGAAAAAACTGTTAACTCAATTGTCATCAGTAAAAAAATATTCGAGAGCTGTACTCTGTTATTAATTTCAGTTTATTGTGTCACGTAATAATATGACTGAGTTTTCTCACATGTTTTATGTTATTCGATTAGTATAATTTTGTGCAATATTAAAGTATATTTCAACAAGAGAAAACAATGCCTGATAAGGATGAATAATTACAAATATAACTATTCATTGGCAAATAAAACTGTATATTATTATATATTTTTCTTATAATTTTCATTTATTTTACATATAAAAAAATAAACTAAACAATTATATACTAATATTTACTCTTAGCAACCCTCCACAACACAAACAGGTAAGCTGATTGTATGATTGTAAGTTTTTTGAACAATTTCACTAATTTTTAAACTTACACCATATATCTGCATCTGATCAGCAAGATCAGACCATAAGGTGTTTCATCAGTTGACAGTTTGTGTAAAAATACTGTCCATAAGGCTTGTCGAATATCTTTTAAAAGAGTTAAATTTTTTTTGTATGGCTAGACCGTACTATGTTTCAATACAATTTCTTTTGCAGTCGACCTGTTTTTCTAGAAAAATATTTTCCATCTGAAAGAGTTTTAGCCTCTCAAATTCGCTTTCAATAATCTAAGATGTGTTCCTATTCTTTTCATTACATGACAAAGACATTCCTTTTAATTTATAGTAAAATTAAGAATTTTTAATTAGCTTCACACATATAACTATAAACGAAAAATGAAGTGCGTTGTAATCATTTTTTACCCTTTAATAAGCATAGATTCTTTCCAATGATAATTTAAAACGAATTAGTTCAATTAGGTTTTGAAGTTTTTAATTATCGTACCGATATTAAAGTAAAGTATTTTTGAAAAGGTGATAATTCATACAACTTGAAAACGAGAAAAAAAAAAAATCTCAAATCATCATTTTTTGAATAATTTCAGATTCAAAATACACCTTAATATATTTACAAAAACATTTAGGAAGAACTTAAGAAAATTTACTGTTTTTAGTAGTTTTTTTGCGTACAGTTAAACAAAAAAAAAAAATCTAACGGATTGTTAATTATTGACTTTTCAACCATTTCAATTTCGGTAAGCTTGGAATAACGTATCACTTTAATAGGTTGCTACATTTCATGGTTAAGCTCGCTTGTTCTACCTCTTTTTGCTCCGTTTCTCCCTGCAACGAAATGGACTTATCCATCGAGGAAACAGAGCCAGAACTCTTCTAGTTGTGAAATATATTATATAATTACTGCTTTTCTACTATCTACAGAGAAATATATATATATATATATAACTATATATGTAAAGCCTAATTCTTTATGAAAAGCTGGATAGGATCAGGCTTTAGCAAGTAAGCATAGTTTTTAACTCTTTCACTAGTTTAGAGATTCTATAAAATGATAATAATCCAGAATTATTGGATTTTTTTTATTCCAATTAAAAGTATAAATGATTTTCGTAGCAACTTAAAAGTTTGTTTTAAATTATAAAATCAGTCTTGCATTTTAGAGATTTTTACAGCGCTACCTAAGATAAGTGATTCATAGTTTCTACTTTAGAGGACGAGAATAAGTGACTAAATATAATACGAAATTAATGTGCTGAAATTATACATTTAAAGTAATATCAACAAATAATTATGCATTGTAAATATATGATTAAAACTTATCTTTTAAATCATATATTTTAGAAAAATTGTAGTTAAACAAATTAATATTACACGTATTCTCATAACTAAGTTCTTACAAACACATTTGATAAAATATTAAATACTGTAAAGATACAAATATATAAAATGCGAATAAAACACAGTTAAAATAAACATCTTTTCACTTCGCTGCTAAAGGTTCCTGTTACAATGTCTAACAGTACGATCTGCATTTAAAAGATTTAGCTGGGATTACGAGAGGAGTAGTTTTTAAATTCATCTTTAATTTAATTTGCTAAGAAAGTTAGTATTACTTCTCGGAAGCACAAAAGACTGTTACTGGAATTAGCGAAAGAAAAGAACTTTCGAAAGCGTGGCGTTATGCAATATTTTTCAAGCATTAAAGTCTGTTAGTAAAACAAAGAGTCCTGTTCACCTTCCAGCATTTTCACGAAACTTTTGTTCCAGGAAAATGGAAATGGCCATTCTGAGAGAAAAACAACATTGTTTTCGTAACATCTTGAGCTTTTAACCTCTGTCATAAGAGGACGAAAGAGAAATAAAATAATAAGATGCGAGACTATAGAATTGAAGTATAGTATTTTTGTGACATCCTTTTAGCCTCTGTCTTTGTTCATACATGAAACTGCCAAACGCTATTGTCGACGCTAAGTTTTGCTTTACGTCTGGTATGAAAAGGTGTACTAACTTTCTCTATATTTCGCCATATTTCACGGTTTGAATAACTTACTTCGTCATGTTTGTCGGAAGAAGATATTATTTCACTTAGTTTTATTTTTAAATAGTTAATTTGTTTTATTACGCTTTTATTCAAGCTACAGTTGTTAACTATTGATTACATTCTTATTCAGACGATAATGTTCGATTTAGTATTTTATAAGTTTTTGTAACACTTTGTGGCAACATTGAGTACAGCATTCTAAAGTTTGTAGTACGTCGCCATGTTGGAATAAAGTGTTAGGTGTGTAACGGTGATGAGATGAAACGCATATAATTGTGTTTTCTTTATTCCAATAAAATTTAGAACTCAAATATCAGTTTATTGAAATCAATTTTTTTTTTGTTGTATTCAGTACGTTCAAGTATTTCATACATCTTAAATTTTTATCTTTGAGTATTTTTAACAGCAAAAATACTCACTTTTGTGTCGACTGTATTATTAATATTTCATATGTTGGCAACTTATAACTTGCGGGCCATCAGGTGGTACTGGTTTGCTGGTAGCTTATCAAAAAGAGAACGATAAAATTAAACTATCTGGCATTTGTACTCATTCTTGTTTAAAGAAAATTAAAATGTTAGTGAATAAAGTTTTTCCTAATTATCTTATAATCTAATTAAAACAATGTGCTTCTTTACATTGAATGACTTCCTAATTCTTACTATCCATAATAAATCTCTAATCTTATATCCAAATTTAGATGTTTATCTGTTTGTCAATTATGCAAACCTAAACCATTGATTTTATCATTCTAAAATTTTTATGCAGCTTCGCTGAGGTTTAGGACACTATAAAATCTACAATAAATGTATCTATAAAGTATATCTTGACATTCCCTGGTAAAATTTTTAGAAGTTTTATTCCCTCAGTTTATAGATTTCTAATTGAATTATTGATTGCTGATTAATGTAATTCTTAGAAGTAACACGAGGGCTATTGGCAACGTAATTTTGAACCTCGATCAAATGATGAGGAAGACACCTGAGTAGGCATCACCACTCTAAATGTCATTCCATGCCAACAAAAAGATTTAGACCATCGACAGATTTAGCGTGCATCAGTTAACGTGCTACACGGTGGGTTATTAGGAACATCAGGTCTCGAACTAACGACTCAAAGAAACAACGCCAGGCCTGTCGCAAGTTTTCGACAAGGCTATTAAATTACCGCGACCACTCAATTTTAAATACAGGTATTTAAATTTTCTTTTCAAAATTTGTATATACTTTATAAAATTACTGTTGTGGCATTAATAACTGTACTATTTTAGAGAAATTTGTTGCTGCTGTCCAATTTTAACTAAAAATTCTCGTTTCGCAATTTAATACTTTATAAATAATTCTCTCTTTAATTTACGAATTTCATTTTTTTAATAGAATATGTTATTTGAATTGAAATTCTGTATTAATTTTTTCCCAGAATGTGAAATAATTATAAATATAGTTTAAATAAGAAAAATTCTGTGAATCATTATTATCTTTCTGTAATTTATGACTACTCTTTCAGGCTGATATTCTTTGATAAGTTTCGGAAAAATATTGTTACAGCGAATCTTTTGTCCAGTTTTGCAGTATCTTACCATATTTATCCATAAATTTCTGAAATATACTCTAAGCCTAAAATATTCCTTCTGTATAATCCATATCGATTGACGATAGCATTTTATACGATAGCATTTTTCGAATACTGAGTCCCCTTTAACATTGCTTCTTCCTTATGGTCATTTCAGTTCCATTAAAACAAGTGACTTATAAATACAGTTCTTGGAACATAAATATTATTTATGGAATGAAAGACCATAATTTTTGTACTTGATATTTTTTTATGTTATCGAAATCCTTAAAAGTATTCTATATGTATGCCACTATCGAATCATCAAAAAATAAATGATTATAAGTAAATAAGTTTTCAGAAATTCTATTTTCTTTCTAAGCTAAAAGGAATTTTAAGGCCTAAAAATTTAATTTTGTAGAAGTTATTTTTTGTGTTATAATTTTGAAAACATATATTGTTGATTTTAGGGAGAATGTAATGATAATATTATTGAAATTCAGTACAAAAGCGTAGGATTCTAATTTTCTGACAAACTAACTATCCATGTATCTTAATTTAAAATGAACAATACGTATGAAAATATTTTTCTATATAAGTTTCAAATACTCATAAAATCAAACTCACTTCAGTTAAAATATAGTTCTTTTATCATTTATAGTAAAGAAAAATATCAATTTAACATCGTTTCAAGATTACCTCTTTCCAAAAGAAATGAACATTTTAAAATATTTTACAAATGACTCATTTTATTACAGAGCATAATTTTTTTTTTTACTGTGTAACAAAAATGTTATTGATAAAAGTTATAACTATAAACTATTATAATATGTAATAATAAATAACTATATTAACTGATTTTTAATTACAGATGTAATGTTAATTACATTTATAATTATTATAATGCGTTTTAACTATTTAAATTTGTATTTTAAAATAGATTATAAAGAATAAAATAATTATAAATTATTATAAAAATTTAAACTTCAGAAAAACTTAACAGATTAATTAAAGAGTTATAAAGTGTTAAACACTGATTTGAAAAAAAAAAATGTTAAAATGCAAAAAGAAATATATTACAAATTTATAAAATACCTCCTACTAATTTTCAAAAATCGTCTGCCACTGTCGACGAATAGTAATCAAGAAAGGAAACACGTGACTTACGTAGAAGCTTCTCAAAAAAGTTATCATGATTACCGAAAATGCATTTGTCAGATTTTAATCGTTATCGGTCCGAAAAATTATCAATTGTCAAAATATTCTCAAATCCAAATATCAGTTCTTGTTTTCGTCTGTTTTAAAATGTTTCATTGTAAAGGTGTTTTATGTTTATTTTAGAAAATGCTTCGAAAAAAAAAAATTTCTTAAAAAATTATTATGCAAAAAAGTTATATTTTATAATTTCTAGCAGTCACATATTTAATTTTTTTTCTATTATTTCTTTGATCACTTTTATTTTTTGGTATTTGTCCATTAAAGCGGCGCCCGCCAAATTAGGAATAAGCCAATGTCGCCAAGCCAGTTAAAAGCGCCAAGCAAGCGTAGCGCGAAATTGAAATGTAGGAAAACAAATAACACACCATTAAATATTATAATTTTTTTTTAATATTTTTATTTAATAATCTTTTATATGTTTAGTGATAAATCTAATCCCAATAAGTAATATAAAAATTTAGAAGTTTAATATTAATATTTACATAACTTTTAGAACATCGATCTGTATTAAAGGCCATATTCCCGAAATTGCGTTTACTATTTCATAGAAAGCATTTTTTCCCCCTACATATTACCTCCACATAAATTCTGCCGATTCCAGATGATGCCGAGCCGTGCCGCACTGTTTCTTGTTACGTCACTTTCTTCATTAACATACAACTTCATGACGTGACCTCTTTTGCATAATAATGTTTTCGGTAAAAGTCCTTTCTCTTAAAAAAAAAAACAGATGACATCCATTTCGCTGTTTGGTAAACTGAAAATTGTTAACGACATTTTCAAAGGCAACAAAATAGATATTTCAAAAAAAAAAAAAAAAAAAACGAAATCGGTAACATTAACAGGCAAGCGATATTTTACTAAAATGAAGTGCAGTTACTTTAGGACTGCAACCTTAGGTGTTTACAACTAAACATAGCGACAAATCTTACTGCTTGGCGATTTTCAGTCTACTTCCGAAATCGCAATTTGGCGGGCGCCGCTATAATGGATAAGTACCTATTTTTTTCACCAAACAGAAGTTATTTCTTTTTCTAAATGTAATTTCATAACGTGATCAATAAATAATATAATTCCTCAAGGAATGTGTCTGAGCAAACATATTTCATTAAAAATACTCCAGAACAAATTTAATTAAATAAGGGAGCTAGGGGCACATTGTAACAATTTTCGTAAAATGTTTATATGTTTGATGTATTTTTGATTTCTTGACTATAATATTTTTTACAATATAAACAATCATTCATCATTTTTCACACAAACAATTTTCTTATTTCAAAATAATAAAATCATTTTTCCACCATTTTTTAGTAAACAATTTACCTCTTAATATGAGAGAAAAATTATTTACGATTAGGAGAACTATAAGAATAATCGGTAATGTTCCCCAAATATTTCTCAAGGCTATTGCAATTTTATCATGCATTTATTTTTTTCGGGTACGACTTTTTATTCAATGAGTGCTTAAATATTATTTTGCTATGACTTGTTTCAGTTTTATCAATCAATTCCCCAGGAACGAAAAATGAAAATAAATTTATCAGAAAATTAAAATTATTTTATTACTCTTAACTCAAACTTTTTTACATGAATTTCAATTTGAGAATTTAAAATATGATTATTTTTCTTTCACTTAGACGATTAAATATTTTATTTCATTTAAAATATATACGAAACATTCCATTAAAATTTATAAACAAAAAAAAAAATCTTAATTGCTTTTTGCTTCGATTTAGGAATATTAGATTGACTATGGAAAACAGTAAATTTCAAATTAAAATTATTTTTTTATTTGTTCCACATGTCTTAAATTTAAAAAGAATATTATTAATACGCTCCATATATCTTTAAAGGGAGCGTAATTATTATTTTAAATAGAATTTTTGTTAAAAATTAAATGAACAAATTAAGTGAAATATTAAAAAAAAAAAAAAAATTGTAAGAAAAGTTATATGCAAATAGTAAATTTAGTCACCAAGGTGCTCTTTCTTATAATTATTTTTCAATTACTTAATTAAATATAAGAATTAAAGTAAACGATTAAATAACGAGAAGTGGACACTAGTAAACATTTACAATACTAAAATTAAAGCAAACGATAAATTATTAAATTGAATATTACATCAGCTATACACAATTAAAATTAAAGAAAACGGTAAATTATTAAATTGGATATATTTAAGCTAAAGGTAATTAAAATTGAAGCAAACAATTAGAAATTGAAAAGAAATCTGATACGCCAAAAGTTATCTGGTGTACCAAAAGTTTTCCAAATAAAACAATAGCCTGTTGGGTGGCTAATTAATTTTCATTTCAATACAAATTCTAAAATAGTCAGTGTTGGATATTTCTATAAAAAGAGAATTCTAAACAATAGCAATATCTCGTATGAAAATAAATTTGTTCACTTTAATGATTTCTAGTAATTATGTTTTTAACAAAACTTTTAACTCTGTAAAAAATGAATTCGAATTGAAAAACACGTCTTCAATATCACAGTTTCCAATACTATTCTAACGATTCTAGAAGAATTTTCGACATAAAGTTTTGTGTAAATAAAATGTTTGCAAATAAATAGGGACAAAAATTATTTGTTTTTCCCTTTTGATATTTTTTGTTTTTTTTTGTTTTCAGTTCACGAAAGGATAAGAGTATAAACGTTTTGCAGAAATTTTGCCACGAAATATTCTGTTACAATTTTACAGAACATTTAGGTTAAAATTATTTTATCGATCTACATTATTTTAAATTAGAAAAAAAAATAAAAAGTTCAGAGTTGTTCAGAAACAGTTTAAAGTCTGATTGTCTTAAAAATATATTTGAAAGATAATATATTTTTGAAAAATTTACAAATTCATATACGTACATGCCATCTTCCTTCAGAATGCCCTTTGGGAGCCGAGATATGAGTTGATTGATTGATTGGTTTTATTAATATCCCACTAGAATCAACCCGTGGCTAGTGATGATGGATCTCGTAATGTCAAACCTCCGTCAAGTGACGAGGACGAAACCTGAGCTGACACTTCTCCCTCAAAAGTTCCACACCACTCCACGGGGAGGAGTTGGGACTTAGACCAGATTTAAAATGCATCTGCCCTGGTTATACGGCGTGTCTATCGCGGCTTCAAGTCTCGAATCCCCTAACAGATGAAACCACTGGCCCCGAATCAACGACCACGATGATTAGGCTACAACGGATTCCCGAGAGATGAGTTTCTTATACCTTTTTAAAAATTTCTCCCCTACTATTCTATCCATGGCTTGATGGATCTCTTCGCGGTCCAAAACTTTTTTTTTTCTATTCATAAATGAATTCAGTTGTGTGAAACGAAAAAAATCGTAAGGTGCCAGATCAGGGTTGTCAGAGTGGGGGCTGATTATGTTTCAAAGGAATGAATCCAAGAATTTCTTTTTATTGGTGGTTGAGAAGGGTGTCGTTTATCACTATGAAATAAAATCACTCATTCGTTCGGTCATATTTCCCTTATTTTTTCCCTTATAACTCTCTGTAATACATAATTTCTCCGTAGAACTCACTTTAAATGCTTCCTCGCGCATCAAATATTCAAGATGAAAATCTCTTTAAGGTCTCAAAAAAAGAGTTCATGACCTTTTGAGCCAAAACAATTAATTTTTTTTCTATCAGAGCTGTACCCTCCCGATACAACATTTTCACATTGCTACAAATCCTGAGATTTCTGTATATAGTTTTTATTCCGTAAAGATTACCAGAACTTGAGAAGAATTGTAGAATACCTAATCTAAAAGATCCTTGTTTTTGTGATATATATGTTTTCAGATTATTAGAAGAGCTCAGATTTGAGTGTGAGTGAGCATAAAAAATGATATTTTTTACCCGTCTATAGCAATATAATTTTTTTTTGTAAAAAAAAGCTTTATTCCGTCTTAGTTGAATGTAGACGAAATATATGTCTGAGATATATATTTGCATTAAGGTTGTGACGTTAGGCTATTCGCGATTTCCCCTACACTAACCTTGGGACTTTAATTGAGATTTATTGTACGAAATAAACAATTTCTTCCCAACCAAAATGAAACGTGATTTTGTTAATCAGATGCAGATGGAAATAAAGTGAAGTGAATCAGATATGACGGTATATAAGTAAAGGGAAATTTAGAGGATAAAGGACGAGTGGGATTTGCGCTGAGTGTTTTCCCAGCGAGAGATCGATAATAGCAAGAGTTGTAATTGGCAGTAACTGCTGCAGAAGATATGGTAAATCAAAGTAACCTCAACCGGAAAGGTTTTGGTAAGAAGTATTATTTTAAAAATATTGGAGCAGGTGGATTAATCCCCCCAAAGAGAGAGAAAACTCCTTAGACATTATATTACAGTAAATGATAAATAAATGGTTGAGTGATAACTGACTGGTGTGTCTTTACATGGAATATTGGCTTTTAGACTTAGTTATATTCGATTATAATATGGCACAAGAGTTGGGTAGATGTAGTGGTACACCACAAGGTGCTATTTTAAAGAAAACTATTACACAATAGGGTTAAAAAATGTATGCCGCTATAAAGGGACTTTATGCATAAAGTAAACCAAAAAATATTTTTTTTCTCTAAGTAATACCTAAACTTTAAGAATTAACTTTTGTAAAAAAAAAAATCAAAATTACAATTTTTAAATTTAAAATATCTATTTTCCAAAATTTATGATTTTTGGAAAGAAAATATACAGCAATGTAATTAAAAAGCTTGGTTCACTATTTCTTGTGCATTGTTTTCTATATGGTGAGTAAATTATTTAGTATATTTATAGAACAATATTTTTTTAAATAATGGCACTAAGTGCAAATGTAAATGAAAAATTAAATCATACTCATTTCAAATGTAAAGAAAAACTTTTTCACTAAAAACATTTATTTGTAGTTCAATAAAATTATTAAACTAGCATTATTAGACACGTAAGAAACGTAAATATTACGTGTTATTTTGAAACCTAGATGTCACAAAATGAAAGAAACTTAAGGCTCCCGTCTACCCGCCATTTTGATTTCACGGACGTAATGTTAATCCTATGGAATTACGACTTTAATTCTCACATCTTTACTATTCAACCTATTTGAATGCAATAAAGTGCATCTGAAAGAGCAAAAAATAATAAATGCTTCTGTGGAATTACTTTTTTCGTCCGATTTTTAAAAAAAATTTAAAGACCAGAAAATAAGTGAACGAATAATTAAAATATGGATAAAAATATTTTTAAAAGTCGGAGGGGAAAAGTTATTCCACAGAAGCATTCATTTTTTTTTTTTTTTTTTTTTGTTCTTTCAGATGCACTTTATTGCATTCAAATAGGTCGAATAGTAAAGATGTGAGAATTAAAGTCGTAATTCCATAGGATTAACATTACGTCAGCGAAATCAAAGCGGCGGGTAGACGGGAGCCTTAAATTCATCATTTTATTTTCCGCTGCATGCCCTGGTATCCTTAAAACTCTAGAAATGAGAGTTTCCCCTTCCAAAAAGAAACCAGATTACACTCCTCAAAACACAAATGGCAGGATTTAAAATCGGGACACTGATTTCAACACATAGGAATTTTAACTGGACTGAAATAAACAAACACGCATTGAAATCTTTGGCTTGAACATTTGACTTGAACGCAGCAGAGCAAAGATGCTGAAGAATATTATCTTTGAACATCAGTGGCTAAGTTCTCCAGCTTTCTAGAAAATCCTCGTAAAATATACCTCTAAATAAACAAACAAAAAAATAAAGTTTCATCCAGAAAAGGAACAAACAGAAAAGTCTTCTTTTAGGAAATTAAATATGGATTTCACTTAATATTCAGTTTTTGGACTGAATATTTGATGTCTGAATTTTATTTCATTATTTTTTTATAACAGATCAAATGAAAAGTCCCCGGCCTGACACATAGATGGCGCTACTAGAATTAAATCCATATGTTTTTTAGTTAGCCCTAACCCTCAAAAGATGCGTGTATAAATTTGACAGCTGTCGAATCATTAGTTTGTGAAAGAAAACATTAAAAAATTCCACAAAATGATTTTGAATGACCGTCAATTGAAATTGAATGAAATAGCAAACACTCTAAAGATATCAACTGAACGTGTACATCATATCATTCACGAATATTTGGGTATGAGAAAGCTCTGTGCAAAGTGGGTGCCTCACTTTTGACCAAAAACAACGACGAGTTGATGATTCGGAGCAGTGTTTGAAGATGATCGAGCGTAATAAACCCGAGTTTTTGCGTCGATATATGACAAATGATGATACATGGCTCTATCCTTTCACTCCGAAGTCCAATCGACAGTCATCCGAGTGGACTGCACGCGATGAACCCGCTCCAAAGCGTGGGAAAACGCAACAGTCGTTTGGCAAGGTTATGGCGTCTGTATTTTGGGATGCGCATGGAATAATTTTCATGGACTACCTTGAAAAAGGAAGGACCATCAACAGCAACAATTACATAGCGTTATTGGAACGTTTGAAGGACGAAATCGCCGAAAAAAGGCCGCATTTGAAGAAAAAGAAAGTGCTGCTTCACCAAGACAATGCACCGTGTCACAAGTCAGTGAAAGCGATGGCAAAAATCCATGAATTGGGCTTCGAATTGCTTCCTCATCCACCTAATTCTCCAGATCTGGCCCCCCAGCGACAATTTCCTGTTCTCGGATCTCAAAAGAATGCTCGCTGGGAAGAAATGTTCGTCGAATGAAGAGGGGATCGCCGAAACTGAGGCCTATTTTGAAGCAAAGGGCAAATCGTACTACAAAAATGGTATCGAAAAGTTGGTGAGTGAGTGATTGTAAAGTTTATTGGCGCAAGAGCCAGATATGGCCATGCTGCGCCAAACAAGATTAAACTGTGGTCTAGACGTGAAGTTGAAAAAAAGGTAAAAATGGTTGACAAGAAGGAGGGTCGAAAATAGAGAAGGATCGCTAGGGTATCCCGGGAGTGCGTCACCCGTGTTTACCAAAGACAGTAAACACCATGGGAAAGAAAAAGATCACTAAGGTGCCTCGGGGTCATGATGCCCGTACTTACCTGAAGAAGGCAAGTCCCTGAGGTCCCCTGATATAATCCCCAGGGGCAGGGTGCCCGGCTATACCCCCAGACGCTGGGTACCCATTTTAGTCGCCTTTCACGACATGCATGAGCTACAGTGAGACTATTCTGTCATCCCCGGTCACCACAATCGAAAAGTTGGAGGGTCGCTATAATCAGTGTATCACCCTTGAAAGAAATTATGTTGAATAAAAAAAAAAAACTAATTTTGCCAAAAACAATGTGTTTTACTATGGTAGGCCGGGGATTTTTCAATTGATCTGTTACATCAATGTTTTTAATTTTCGATAAGGGAAAATCAAGATGCTTTAAAACGTTTTATAAAAGGGGTTGAAAATGATTTTGAAGAATATATTCACAAAGATGAAATTAATATTTAAATTTCAAACAACTTGGGTACAAAATTTGCAGAACTTATTTTTTTCACTTCTGAATTACAGATTATTCGTCAATAATAATAAAAAGGAGAAATAATTTAACCGAATGGGCTAGAATCTCTAACACCCAAATAATTAAAAGTGATCAAATTTGATTGGTTATTGATGTTGTATTACCGAACTTTCTCGAGGAAAATTACTCTGATTATCTGACATCAATGTTTGTATTTTTCTAGAAACTACTCATATGCACATATCTACTACAAATATTATTTTGCATTTTATTCATATTATTCACTGCTACAAAATTCTCTACAAAAATATAACTTCGATTATTGTTGACTTTCATATCAAAGCGTTGATGTTAATTTGATTCAATTAAGTTGTTTTAGTGTTTTTGGAATTCAAACATTCAAAAAAATTAAATTATTTAATAGTTATCATTAATACCTAAGCTCTCAAACTGAAAGGAATATGAATCGTGTGCTTGAATGGAATCGAAGTGAACTGATTAATAATTGAATTAATATAAATGATAATTAAATGCAGTTTACAACTAAGAATTTTCGTGGAAAAGGAATATTCTATGTTTAAATATGTCATGGTTGAATGTAATGTGTCAAATGTATTGAGTATGGTACGTGAGGTAATACCTCTCATCCCAATTCATTAATTTTCCCCAGGATTCACCTTACACATTTCCAGGGTTCACATTACGTATATTATTATGTTGCAGAAGAACACCATTTCGCTGGGCACATTTCGATTAAATTTCGATTTAATCGATCCAATCGTTCACAGTAAAATTATGCATGCACTGTTTGTGCAGGTTTCTGCTTTTCAAAATGGATGACCCCGTGAATACCCACCAAACACAGAAAAGCAACTTAATTGTACGTCTTGGAGATTCATTTGGAGAGAGCTACTACCCTTTGCTTTTTGGATTATCATAGAGGACCTATTTTTCATCTCCAGTGATCAAGCGATCAAAAAACTCTTCTGTATTGTGCCACTGAAGCAATAAGTTGCATTCGGTGAAATCGTTTAGCTTTGTTTTTTTCCGACAAATTATCCTGGACCCAAACCTCTGCTCTGCTTACTTTACCAATCTTCTGCAAATGTTCTTGGATGGAGTGCAAGGTTGGTTAAGAATGTTTGACTATTTTGGTTTGTCTGACACAGATTTGCTTCCACTTCCGCCCTTAACATCTCATTGTCTAAAGTCGATGATAGAACTGTACGAGACAGAATGATCGAAATTACCGGATTCGAACTTGGAAAAAAAACCTTTGGTATTGTGACATATTCAATTTTTAAAAACAAACGATTTAATCTTAATATGATACTTTTTTAAGATATTACATATTGAACTTTTAAGAGCAGACGATTTAAATTTAAAGTGATACCTTTTTCAATATTATTTATTTAGATATATTTTTTTGGCAACACCAGATCATAGTTTTGATTTTAGATAATTTACTGGCAACGGATATGAAATTTAGTATTGAGTTTGGTTCCAAGAGGTAAAGACGAACGTTGATAAATGGTGCTTATGTAAAATTGTGTCTTGAATTTATGTTTGAAAAGATGTATGCAAATAAATGTGATGTCCTGAAAACAAGTCATCTTTATTAATAGTCTGCAATACAGTGCAGCATTTATGAACGTCTAATGCGTTTGGATAAACAATACAAATGTTTGGTAGCAACCATTGCGTTACTACCCTTGGGAAACTCATAAAGCATATGATTTCGGGTATGTATCTTTCCTGGTATTTGGCTGACTATTTCATCTAAAACTGTAAACAAAAAATAAGATTTAACGATTTACGAGTAAAAAAGCCACTCTAACCTTAAAATGTCCTTAAGATGAATTTGAAGTACACAATAAGCTGATAAATGACTGACGGATATCTACATCCGCGGGCATGACATTCCTTTCCGGTCCTCTTAACATAACGTATGATTCAAAAATTTCATATATATAAAAAGTATATCAGAAAGCATTTTAATGATGTTCTACAATGAAAACAGAAACACGTCTGGTACAGAATGTAATAAGAAATTTATTTCAACCACAAATATTTACACAGACTTTGCGTCTGCGTTCAATGAAACCCCTGATATTTTGGAAGATTTCTGGGGTACCTCGGATCTCACCGATAGCTACAGAGATACATATGATTAGTTCTGATTTCAAATGATTACCGTGTAACACTTATGACTTCATTATCTAACAGAAGAAGTCTAGGCACGATAGGTCCAGCTATGCAGCATGCCAATAAAATGGGCCATCCCAAACCGAAATTCATTAAAATTTTCATGGATCCACTATGGTATTAACCTCTTCACTCTACAACCGCATTGAGTGTCAAACAAACATGTGCTTCTGGTTAAGTTTCGGTGGGACTGCTGGAAGTTCAGAATATATAAGAAAGGGAAAGAGGTTAGGTCTAATAAAGTTTATTATTTTCGACAATAATGGCCTAATTTTTTTTGAACTTAATACGTCTGTTTATCATGGTCTTAGGAAGAGCCTGTTTCATCCGTCTACAACATCCGTCTACAACAATGTTTCATCCGTCTACAACATGGACACAGCAATTGCAAGGTTTTCAGTATTCTACTGACCAAACCAAGTATCAAAAACTTTTAGGCTTTGATAATCCTCAAGCGTTAATGACTGGATACTCTACATACGGTATAAACGCATTTGACTTACTGACAGTATCCTCCACACTCTGGGTTGGAAAATACCCATACGTTGATTACTCAATATTTGATTGTTTTCTGCAAGACACAGATATTCCCCTTATTGTCGGTGTCCTTTTCGATTGTTCTCAATTCATGGTACCTCACTTAAAACAACCATTATCTCGTAAACTTCTTGCCAAGATTGTATAATTAAGAGATCGCTTGTTCAAAAAACGTCCCTGGTACAAACGCAGAACTGCACTCTTTTTACATTCCATAAACCTGTTACGCAACGTTCGAGATTTTTTTTCTTTTTTCGTTCTACTACTTCAGTGATCGGTTCTTAAATGCTTGTTTCAAAGCAGAACGTTGAGCAGTTGAGCTTCTTCACAACCCCCTGACAAACAGGTAATTCTGACCTTACAATGAGTCCGAATTGTCTTTGTGCATCAGCAGGATTCTCACACTGTTAGTGATTAAACTAGTACATATCAAAAACTATATATGAGTGCTTGTGAACTATCGGATTCTATCATGTTACTTTGTTTCCAAGATAAAATGCTCAAGAGCAGTTTTAAAAGTTTGAAAGTTTATTCACAACATTTGGATGGCAAACACTTAAAGTTGAAAAGAAGAGCTTCAATGAAAACAAAAAATAAGTATCTAAAACTTTTAATTTAAAATATGTATCTCTTAAAAATATTATTTCATGAAAAAATATTTCAATAAAGATACAAAAACTGTTCATATGATATTAAAAATAATACTAGGTCGAAGATTAATTAATATCAACTCTAAGTTGATTACACTAACTTTGATTTAGTTTTTTTTTATCGCGATATTTGTTCAAATTAATCCACTGAAAGCTGTGAACCAGCTGTAACCTACAACTTTGAATTGTGACATTTCATACGGAAAAAACGTAATTTGATTGCAAAATATGCAACTTGAGCTGGGCTATTGCGTTGGGTGAAATTTTCAATTCAATTATTTTTTAGTCGAGGAGTGCTCACTTTAGTGTGAGATGACATATTAAAAAAAAATGATATTGCATTTCTATTTATACAGTCGTTAAGAAAATAAGCTTTAGTAGATCGTTTTTTTTAGAAAAAAAAAATACGGAAGGTAAATTCAGTTCAAAGAAAATATAAATATAAGAAAAGGCTTTATTATTTTGTGACCAGGAAGCATTTATCACTTTCAACCACCTGTGTCAAATTCTTTTTTAATAAAAAATCTTTCACAGCCTTCCTTTTTTCTGGTGAATGTGAATATTTTACGCAGAAATGAAGAACAAAATGAAAAGAACCGGAATTCTCGTCTTAAGAATTTATTTTACAGTTGAATTGATAATTTCAGTCTCAACTGAACGATTAAAATGTATTATTTGAAATCAAATAGTAGTTATAATAGTTATAAACGAAATAATTCACTTAGAAGATTAAATGCTTTTGACGTTATGTATATCAAGCATGTAATCATTTTCAGCTGCTGTAGTTTAGGATATTATTTATTCGAAGATTCATTATTTTCAACTCATTATATATTTAAAATAAAAGTTTCTTAGACACAATGTATGAGTTCTTTGTGTAAGATAATTTTGATATCTTTCTTTCAGAAGAATATCAACAAATCCAATTATATCCGACATATCTGAGTTCTAAGAGGAATTGTACTAAACAAGGTTATTTAATCTAAATGTGAAATTATGCATAAACTGTGTTTAATATATAAAAGATTGAATAAAATATTTTAAGTAAAGGAAGTTTTTTCTTCTTCCAAAGTATTTAAATTTACACAAATATGTAATTGTCAAAACTTTATTCAATATGCTCAGACTATATTAAGAAATATGTCTGAGAGTTTGGTAATATAAGGCAAAGTAAAAAAAAATAAAATTTTGTGACGAAACAAATCCTCTTCTGTAAATATAAATAAATGAAACTAAAAACAATGTGATATTAAATATAATTTTTAAAAAAACAATTACCAATAATTTTCTGATTGAACTTTGAATTATATATATTTCGTCAGTTAATTATTGTTGTTTTATTTAAAATTTCTTGTAAAAATATGTTTTTGAGGGTGGTTCAAGAAGTACCAGTATTTGAAGACAGATGGCATCATTAAGATAAACTGTTATTACTAACGAGTGCTGCCATCTACTTAACGGAGACAAAACAATTATAAAATTAATTCATAAATTAGTTTTGCTTTGGTAGTCATTTGCAGCAGAATCTAAATTTAAAAATTTGCTCGTCGAGTTGACGTTATTTTGCGACAATTTGTCACCATCGGTGAGACCTGGATTAATCATTACGCTCCTGAAATCAAGCAAAAATCTAGATACTGGGTTGCTCCTGTGAATGTTTTCCAAAAATGTCGAAGATGGTCTCATCGTTTGGAAAAGTTATGATGAATAATTTTGATGGTGCGGAATGCATCATGATCACGAATACAAATATCTGAGACTTAGACAGCTGAGTCATGATAATTAATAAAAACAAACCATTTTTGATGTTACGAGCATAATCTCTTGGAATTTCTAACAACATATTGATCGACCTTCGTAATTGGTAAGTTAATTTATAATTAGTAAAATAAGTATATAAGTGGTACTAAATTCACACAGATAGCTGCAGTAATAAATGGAAAAGATATATCCTGAACATATCATAAGATATTTCAAGCCTAAATAAATTTCTTGTTTGAATGTGTTTAGAAATTCTGGAAATATTGTATACAAAGGTGTTATCGTGTAATATATGAATTAAAACTTGCTTTTTAGTAATTAAAATTGCAATTTCTTTGATTTGATTTTCAAAGCTTTTATATGAAAATAAGTAATCTACTTATTTTTCATTTTTTTTAATTTAAAAAAGGAGACTTAGGCAATTTGATAGAATTATATACATTAGAATTTTTATGGTACTGTTATTAAATTGTATGTACTGTTACGATACATGAAAAATATCGAATGCAGAGTCTTGTAAACACCCAATCAAGTAAGTTTGCCTATGCCTAGAGATGGCGCTGCTGTCTGTTTCAAAAGTAAGATAAGAATTAGTATAAGAGCCTATAGAGCAGTTGAATAAAGAAATTGTTTCTGAAATAGTGCTGTTAATTTTAGTGGCGAGTGTGGAGTTAATATGGTCTTCCTTCAAACAATATATTAGTTCGCTTTAACACGATTTGCATATGCTAGTAGTTATTAATGTGATTATTTTTCTAAACTATATTCGAAATTTCAAAAACAAAATTATTGTTATTTTATCATAGTGAAACTGAAATCCTAAATCATAATCTTTTAACGCTTTTTAAGAATAATTTATTTCCAAGAACCTAATATCATAATATTCTATAATTAATGGGGACGCAGAGATGACTCTTTTTCACTTTGAATCTGAGTTTTAGAAAGATAAAGTCTACTTTAACTTACAAAAACATGTATTTTCATGAAATAAACAAATAATTACTACAAAGACTTCCGAAATTTACGTACTCGAGGCAAGATAAGTAAGAGCCTATACTCCTTTTATTCAGATACTTCATCCAGGCTCCCGTCTACCCACCATTCTGATTTCATCAGCTTAATGTTAATCCTATGGAATTCTAACTTTAATTCTCACATCTTTACTATTTGATCTATTTGAATGCAATAAAGTGCATCCGAAAGAGCAAAAAATAATGAATGCTTCTGAGAAATTACATTTTTCTTCCGATTTTTAAAAATATTTGAAAATATTCTTTAAAGACCGGAAAACTGAAAAAAGAATCATTAAAATAAGAATAGAAATATTTTTAAAAATCTTAGTAAAAAAGTAATTCTACAGAAGCATTGATTATTTTTTGCTCTTTCAAACGCACTTTATTGCATTCAAATAGATCAAATAGCAAGGATGTGAGAATTAAAGTTACTAACATCAGCATTATAGTATAGTGGAATACTACTAACATCAGCATTATAGTATAGTGAAGTCATGAGAAGTATTTAGCACTTGTAGATTAAATTAACGTGTATATTAGATATATCTAGATGTGCTAAAAGGATTAAACATTAAAACATGTCCAATTTTCATACGGAATACATGAATCAATGCTAATAAACTTCGGAATCACTCAAAAGTAAATTTGTGAAAAAAAATTGATTTGACTCCTTTTCAAAATGGTCGATTGATTGAAGAAATAGTGTCTTAATCTACGAATTATCCCACAAATCGATCGCAAATTCAAGGAACGCAAGTCCAAATAATAAATCCCAATCCTCATTAGAATTAGCTGTGAAAGATATGAATCTTATGTAAGAGTATTGTAGAACCGCACCACATTTCTCTGTAAGGAATAAGAAAAGTAGAATGGTTTATTTCATTGTGTGCTGTTTATGCAGAATAATATAAGATCAGTGGTGTAGAACAGTTGTATTAACTCGCCTTTTATATATCTCTAAGGTATTAATAGAGATAAATCTCATTGTTATTAAAACAAACTGTTACTCAAAACATTTATTTAATCTCACCTTTTACATTGCCCTCGATATTTATGGTACGGTTACATTAGATAAGTAAATGCAAATGAAATTCTAATGGGAGTAAGATTCTAATACGTACAAAATATGGATAAGTATTACTATTTCAGAAACTAAGATAATACAATTTATCGCTTCCTATTTGATATAACAGGGTATTAGCATGTAATTTACATTAATCTTGCAAGCCATTATAATATTTCTATTCCCTGGAAAGAAAGAATATTTTTGTTCTTTATGTTATATATATTAAAATATTTTAGGGCTAAGAGATTATGTTTTCCCTGTTCGAAATAACCGAGTATGAGTGTACTATTATGGCAGCTTCCTACGTCGTTTTTTGACGTCATTTTTGACTGCGGAGCTGTAAAGAGATTTGAAGAAAAGCAGCAGACGATCTTTTCTTAAGTCATTTAAGTTTTAAACTTGTAAATGTTAAGTTTGAGATAAATGAATAGTTCTTTGCCTCTCAAAAAAACAAAAGTATATATTACGAAAAAATCGTTTGCTTAAATGATTATGAGAAGAAATTTGCTCCTGTGCGATTGGCAACAAAAACATTATTATTATTTTGTGTTGTTCTATATAATTAAAGAAACTTTCTACTGTTGTAATGATTGGAGATGTTTCTGTTTGCATTAAAATAAGTAATATTTAAAATATCCGACATTTGAAGTTTCTTTTACGTGGAGTGTAATCCGTTTTCGGTTTGGCTAATTAATTTAATGGAACAGTTTTGTGCAGCTAAAGTAAAATGTTTAATGTAACAGCTCTCCGGAACGACAGAAAAGTTGCTTGAATCCCGCACACCTTTTGAAAGGAAATTTTAGGAAATTGACGGTTTTATCAACACACACCTTCCCCATACTATTCTATGTATGTTAAAAAGATTTGTAAAGAAAAGCAAATGTTTTTTCTTATAATTAATTCTCATAATGTATATCTTATATCTTTTAATTTATTCATGTAATAAAATATAAGATTATGATGCAAATAAAAAAGTACTGATTTAATTAAGAATATATTTCCTGTTACGAGCTTATAAAAATCCGTTACGTACTCATTTTGAATTAAAATAACTGAGACTCATAAAATGCTTCAAATTAAGTATTTTTCATACTTTGATGTTAAAAAATCGGCACTTTTCTGATTCAATATTATGTAGGAATGTAGGAATTTGAAAAAAAAATTCCGAATTGAATTTTTGAGTTCAAAACAAGCGTACCACGTCATACAAAAAATATCTAATTTTGAGTTATTCTAAAAATGTGTTCTTAAGGATTTTTAAAATACACATTCTTAAGTAAACTTTACTTAAATTATTATTTAATCTCTTATTTTAATGCTTTCAGGATCATAAAAAGAGGAATTTCTTTATCCAGCATACATAATTTCCCCCTTAATAAATCGTCACAAATTCTAGGAATTAAACAATATTTGTGTCAATTTTTTTTTTTAAAAAAAAATAGATGACGAGCCCCTGGGTTATCCTAGATATCCCTTTCTATTTTCGACACTCCTTGTCATCCTATCTTAGTAGTCTTTTCTTCAATTTCTTCATTTCTAGACCACAGTTAAATCTTATTTGGCGCAGTATAGCCATATTTGGCTCTTGCACCAATAAACTTTACATTCCCTCCCTCCCTCACTTTTTTTTTTTAAAAAAAAAGAAATATTGAAATTCTTAAAAATTTTATAAAATTAATACTTTGAAATTACAGTCATGCTCATTGTTTGAAGTGTGTCTATTAAATAACGAGACCGACGCTGTAAATCTTTTTATTTTGAATTCATACACATTTACTTATTATCACCTTCAGTGTACACCCTTCTTCTATACCTACAATGCTCCATGAGAATTTTCCACTGTTCGAAACAGTGGTGGAAGTCTTCTTCTGTCAACTCCTTCAGGACGCGTGACGCTTTCTCTTTCATAACTTCAACACTTGTTTTTTGCTTCCTTGTTTCAAAACCTTTTCCTTAGGAAACTTCGTCCTTTTTACTCCTTAGGAAACAAATAAAAGTCACAGGGCTCAAGGTCCGTTGAATAAGGCCGCTGGTCTAACACTGGAATGTTGTAGTTGATTAGAATCTCCTTGACAGGTATTGTGGAATGATCTTGCATATTGTTGTGGGGGAGAAACCGTGACTAATCTTATTCTTAAACCATGATTAGTCCTTATTCTTTCAAGGTGTTTAGCAAGAACGTGAAGTTAGTAAAGTTAATTGATAGTTTGATCTTCTGGAGCTCAATGAAGGTACAAAATCCCACCAATATCGAGAAAAACAACCATCATTGCTTTGAATTTTGATTAGCTCATTCGAACATTTTCAATTTCAAAGAAGATGGGCTCTTCAAGTGAGGGGAATTGAGCTATGATTCAGGATTATAAATTTAAAGAAAACAATGATGCATCATACGTTATTATCCTTTCCAATATGATTGGGTCATTTTCTATGGCATTTCAATTGCCAGCACAAATATTTTTGCGAGCTCCTTGATGTTCAAACGGTAAAACTTTAGGTACCATTTTGCACACACTTTTTGCATGTTAAAATTTCTATGTAAAATTTGTCGTACGGATACTTTATCAGTTTCTACAGTCTCAGCAATATCTCTAGAACTATCCAGATTACCATTTTTCCCCCTATACTGCTGTCATACTTTTTTGGCGTGGAAGGGTGATTCAGGCGTAAATTATCTTCAACATATTCTGGGCCAACTCGAAAAAATTTAATCCACTAAAAAACACACGCATGCGATAAACATTCTTTTCCTTACAATTCTTCAAATATACGATAACATTCAGCAGCGTTTATTCCAAGTGCCATGTGAAATTTTATATAATTAACAGGTCAATTGAAAAGTCCCCGGCCTGACTTATAGATGGCGCTACTAGAATTAAATCCATGTGTTTTTTAAGTTAGCCCTAACCCTCAAAAAATGCGTGTATAAATTTAACAGCTGTCGGATCATTAGTTTGTGAGTTATAGCATTTTGAGTGAAGCAACTTTTGTTATTGTGAAAAAAAATGGATAAAAAGGAATTCGCGTGTTGATAAAATATTGCATTTTGTAGGGAAAAAATACAGTTGAAGCAAAAATTTGGCTTGATGCCGAGTTTCCGGACACTGCCCCAAGAAAATCGACCATCAAGGATTGGTAGGCTAAGTTTAGAAATGGTGAAATGAGTACCGAAGACGGTGAACGCAGTGGACGCCCAAAAGAGGTTGTTACCGACGAAAACAATAAAAAAAAATCCACAAAATGATTTTGAATGACCATCAATTGAAATTGAATGAAATAGCAGACAATCTAAAGATATCAACTGAACGTGTGCATCATATCATTCACGAATATTTGGGTATGAGAAAGCTCTGTGCAAAAAGGGTGCCACGCGAGCTCCCTTTTGACCAAAAACAACGACGAGTTGATGATTCGGAGCAGTGTTTGAAGATGATCGAGCGTAATAAACCCGAGTTTTTGCGTCGATATGTGACAATGGATGAAACATGGCTCCATCATTTCACTCCGAAGTCCAATCGACAGTCATCCGAGTGGACTGCGCACGATGAACCCGCTCCAAAGCGTGGGAAAACGCAACAGTCGGCTGGCAAGGTTATGGCGTCTGTATTTTGGGATGCGCATGGAATAATTTTCATTGACTACCTTGAAAAAGGAAGGACCATCAACAGAGACTATTACATAGCGTTATTGGACCTTTTGAAGGACGAAATCGCTGAAAAACGGTCACATTTGAAGAAAAAGAAAGTGCTGCTTCACCAAGACAATGCACCGTGTCACAAGTCAGTGAAATCGATGACAAAAATCCATGAATTGGGCTTCGAATTGCTTCCTCATCCACCGTATTCTGGCCCCCAGCGACTATTACCTGTTCTCAGATCTCAAAAGAAGGCTCGCTGGGAAGAAATTTTCGTCGAATGAAGAGGTGATCGCCGAAACTGAGGCCCATTTTGAAGCAAAGGACAAATCGTACTACAAAAATGGTATCGAAAAGTTGGAGGGTCGCTATAATAAGTGTATCACCCTTGAAGGGAATTATGTTGAATAAAAAAAGCAAATTTTGCCAAAAAAATAAGTTTTACTATGGTAGGCCGGGGACTTTTCAATTGATCTGTTACGCTATTCGATAGTCACACATAGTATTTTTCCGGCAAAAAAAAAAAAAAAGAATAACTCTAAAGAAAATGTAGGCTACTGCTATACAGATTTGCTTACAGAAGCGAGAAGCACTACATTCCAAAGAGAAGGCATCATTCTAATGAACTAACGATCCCTGGCAATTGGCGTATTCGTACTTATTATGTAGCAGTAGCAGTGTCAGTCTCGTTATTTAATGGCCACTCCCCATTCATTACATACAATTTGGATGTAATGTCACGTTCATAAGTACTCCACATGTTTTCTTAAAATTACAAATACTATAGATTTCATTCAAAATGTGCCTAAGACATAAAACTTACAAATGTAAGTACACAGTTATTGATAATTAATTAATCATTCATTATTATTTACGTACATAATTTGATTTTATTTACTTCAATATATAATTAAGCCTACATATATCCCAGTGTTAAAATATGACTTCAATTTCTTTTAATCTCAAAAATGGAGAATTTATCATAAAATAAGTTCATTTATCCTTTTAAAAGACTGCGCAGACATTCCAGTTACATTAAATAAAAATGTACAGCTTGCTATATATATATATATATATATATATATCTTGAATACAATGATCATAAACATTTAAACGCTTAAAATATCCTCAAAATCTTTCAATTTGCTGTAAATATTTATCAAATAATAACATGATACAGCATTAGTTTCTTACTAAATAATTTTTTAATACAAACTCATTTTTATTAAATTATAAAGAAATGTTTTCTTTTTATGATTTTTATATAAACTGTTAAATGTGTGTATTTCAAATTAATATTCTTTTATAAAGAAAAAGATATGTTTGCCAATATTTTTTATTGCAATCATTATCTTTTTAATAAGCAATTTCAAAAAATGTATTTTTCATGATATTAACAAAAATTATTGATTTTCAAAAATTAGGCTACTTTCATAGAAAAAAATATTTTCGAAAAGCTAACTTTCTAATATTTTGTGATTTTTTCAAATTAACATATTTATACCATGAAAATGTTTCTTAGTTTATCTTCTAATTCTCAGTCTGTCATACAAAATTATGTACATTAAACTTGGGAAAAAGGAGCAAAAGATTAAATATTTTCATTTCACTAATAATTGTGGCGACGAAAATCATCCCCAATTGTTTCCCATTATTATTAAAAACTTCAGCAGACGATAGATTCAAAAAATACAAAATCCATTACGCGTAAATATCATCAAACGAGTTTTAAAAAAAAACTCTTATTTCATACGCTACACAATTTTATTAAACAATCTGTGATATCGTATATAAATGAATAATAATGTAAAATATTCTGTTCAGTCTACTAAGTCAGAATGTAATTAAACTCAATTATTTGGGTAAAGATTAATTCTTATACTTTACACACTTACAAAATGCAATAATAAACTTGATTTTCTAATATGAGATGAAAAATAATTTTGTCGTTAACTCTTTGTTCTTTATAAAGTAATGTGTATCGATTTTCTGTACAGAAATATTTATAGCGATATACATGCTAAGGCTGAATTTAAGTTTATTGTTGAATTTGAATTATGTCAAGGCGTCTTCGGCTTTTCTTTCAAGTACAAAGTTCATAAAATAACAGTGACTTCAAGATCAAAGAAATGTGGGGAAATTTGAATCTTTTCAGTCCTACATTTCAGCTATGTTGACAACATTTGAAATATTTTCAATATCCTATTTTTTGATCTCAAGTCAACAGCACATATATTTTGTCCAGTACAACTTTCAAACTTGTCAGATTTATTCACGTAGAATATAATTTCTGTTCAAAGTACAGTTCACTAATTTTACTAATGATGAGGACCTTGTTATTAAAAATTTATGCATTGAAGCGAAATGCTTATGATAGTATCTGGAGGTTTAGTAAAAGGGATTTTGTGCAGAAATATAAAATTTTATGTAGAGAGAACTCTGTTATAATAGAGAAAAAATTATTTATTGGAAATTAAAAGTGAGAGCTTATGGCTTATTGTCTTTCTTAAATCAATTTCTTATTGGGATGAAAAAAAAATACTTAATTTTCCAGACCAGTAAATGAAAATACAAAAATAATTTATTTCTATTTTATCAAATAAATTATATTGTATATTTATATGATTAGATTAAAGGCATGTGCCTACCCAAAAACCAACGTTTTTGTGAAAATTTTCGAAAGTTTCTTAATTACTTTTTATTAAAGCCCACATAATCACGATTTAAAAATAGTCTGTATTTATCTTTAGGCTAGTTAGTTAATGCATTAATGTAAGTATATAAATTTTTAAGGAAAATTAAAATCTTTATTTGCATTTCCTGGAAAACTGCGATTTTATTATTTATTTTTATTTAAAGTATTATATATATATATATATATATCTTGAAGCTTAAATATATATATATATATATATATATATATATATATATATATATATATATATATATATATATCTTGGAAGCTTAAAAGAAAATTCCTTGTCTTACTACTCACATATTTGAATCATTTCGGTTTCAAAGTAATTTTTTATATTTGATCTGCTGGATGGAATTTTTAGAATACAGTTTTTATTTTGTAAATTTTACTGAAATTTTTTGCATTTTTAATCATTGAAGTATGTTCTTGGATTTTAACGCAGCCTACTCTCAAGAATTATAGATTTTATTTTTGTAGATTTTATCGCTGAATTTGTTTTGCATCTTTAATCATGAAATCTCATTTGATTTCTAATTCAGCCTACCAAGTCGCAAGTGGGGGAAGGCTGTACCATTGAACGGCTTAACCTCTCTGCTTAATCGGTCCTCAGCCCGATATTGCTTTTACCATGGGTTCCGTGTATTTTCATTTATTTTCTTTCATTGTTACATTTCTTTCTGATTTTGTGTTTTTAAATTTTTTAAATTATTTTTTCATAAATTTTCAGTATATATATATATATATATATATATATATATATATACAGAAAATTATGAGTATAATATTTAAGTTTTGAGTAACTACATAATATTTTTATTATAATTTAAATGGATGGGTTAGAATAAGAAATAACTTTGAATTTATAATAGTTAAGTACTGACAATTTTTATAATTACATAAATAGAAACAGTGTAACTCAATAGTTTTATATCTAAATAGTTCGTTAAGTTTTTTAATAGATAGACACATTATGTAATTCAGCTTTACATAAAAATTAGAGAGAAAATCATGTACTTTTTGAAATTTATTTTAATTGATAATTTTTAAAACAATTATTGTTTTTATTCATGTATAGAGGATCATCATATTTGGTGCTTTTCAATCTAGTAAAAACTTTGCATGATAACATTTTGCAACGTTGTCTGTTCTCAATATGCAGGGGCAAAAGGTCAATTTTATCAAACCGAACTGTTACTGGAGGGTTTCTTGTAGAAACAGATTTCCCTCTTTAAGGCGGTAGCTTTTTCTCCTCTCCTTTTGCAGGATGACCTCGTTTTGTTGATTTAGTTAGACCATAAAAGAGTAAGGATTCAGCGAAATCTACTCAAATTGAGAAAATCTCATTTCCATACGTCATGTGCTACAATTTTGCTCATTTACTCGTTTGGATAATAACCAAGCGCTTGTGACAGGAAGATCAAATAAATGATAAGAGATACGAAAATAACAATTTTACTTCGTATACCTATTTGGTACCTTCCAAGCAAGCAATCTAAGAGATCAACTTCCCCTTGTGTTTATTACATGTGATTATAACATAAGGATATTATCAACCTAATAAGACGGATCATCATCAAAGCGATCAATATTACCTAAGTTTCAGAAGAGTATGTTAGATTCTTTCGTGGGATCCAAATCACTATTATCATATTCTTCACTACCATTTGACATAACATTCCAAGATTTTTTTTGTCAATATTTTGTTTTTTCGATCAGCGTCAGTAAAATAAACTGTATTTATCGCTTAGGTTTCTTATAATTTATAATAAATAGAAATTTGGCAATTTAAAAACCTACCAAATCGCTAATTCAACCACAATATGCACTTATACAGCTTTGATTACAACGCGTAGAAATTGTAAATATATTGTTCGTTTTTGATCGTACCTGAATAGTGTTGCCCCCCAATTGGTTACCAATAAACTTAACCTATTGTGTAATCAATTATAAAATCAAATTAAACCAAATAGACCAAAAACGGAAAAAAAAAAAAAATTCCAAAAAAAACAATTCTCTTTTAATATTAATTTCTACCGCTACTAAAAAACTACAATGTGATGGATTTTTTTATTTTAGTAGGACTTTTTTTTCTGCTTCTAACTTATATTTCGGAAGCAACAAGCGCAATTCTAAAAATAGAGCATCTACTACTATCTGTGGCAATTTTAAGAGATAAAAATTTAAATCGATATTTTTATCTTATTTTATGCATGTTGTTGCAGTTTGGAAATATATATTGGAACTGGTATTTGACCATGAATATATATATAGCAAAATGGCTATACTATGCACTGCAGGGTTAATATTGGAATATGCAAATTCAATTAATAAAAACTTAATAAAATGTTGTATAAATTACTGTCTTTTATACACAAATCATTCTAATATATTCATGTTTCTCACCCGTAAAATCCTGTTCTAGCCAACGAAGCAGTGAAGGAAAATGTAATGACGCCAAATCCCGCCAAATGGGTTGCATCATTACATCTCTAATACGATTTCATTATCACAAGAGTAATTAGCTTTTCATTGAGTATATCGGATTTTTTGCTATCCTTTAACTTTTAGATGCCTTGGGCTAAAAAGAATTCCACCTCATCCCCTTCAAAAAGTACCAATTTTTCTTATAATCAAACAAATACAAATGCATTATTTGAAATATTATATAATTATTATAAGTAATCCACATTTGCATTAATCATAATTCGGAACAATTCTTTTCTTCCCGAGCAGGTATTTATATTCAGCGCGCTTCGCATTACAGCCCGAAGGAACACGTACGAAAGCATCAAAATAAAACCCGATATCTGAATCTTTCGAAATTTGATCTAAAAAGATTTCAAAAAAATCATACATCTCTAACACACGAAGTAAAAAAAAAATATGCACTCTCTATGGACAAACTTTTTTACCTTCTGAAATGTCACTGCCTGCACAGGAAAAAAAACGTTATCTAAAAAAATATGTTTCCTTATGTTTCCTTTTACTTTTCTGCCTACTGTTACAAAATCTTGTAGCAGAATTAAGCTTTACATGATATTCCCTTACATTTTATATGCAAGAAAAGAAAATGAAGACATTTTAACCGTATACTATGAAAGTGTTTGTGTGAGTTTCCATTTGCATCTATTGATAAAAATATTGCAGATAAATTTATTGGATAAAATACAATTCTTCATCTCCATTTGTTTACACTGCAATAGTTTGGTTGAATTAGCAACCAAACAGTGTCAATGTTAGTCAATTGCAACAATGCATTAATTGAATTACAATAGTTGATGTTGCAAATTACACAACATGCATTTGCTATATCTATCAAGCTTATGTAGTGAATGCAAATATATTTAGTTATGAGAATAATTAATTTAGAGTAGCACATTTTCTTACAGATATAATATAAGTTTCAATCGAATTAATCTAATGAAATAAATCACAATGTTTTATCTTCGCTATTTAGAAATCTTATTAATGGTAAGCATTTTCATTTTCATTTAAATTAAATAACTTTTGGAACTATGCAGTAGATTTGTATCTTATTATTCGTTGAATTGATGAATGTAATTCGAAGAATAAACTTTGATTATGAATAAATTCAAGATCTTTCTATCCATTTATTTATCGGGAAGTGAGGTATCTTGAGAAAGAATTTTGATAGTTTTGAACTAAATTAAATATAATGTTTCCCATCACAATTAAGTAACATGTAACAAAAAAGTCAATTAATTGAGATCGACAAATCAATTTAAATGCATAAGTTTTAATATGCGAAAGAATGTTTTAAATTCTTAAGCTTCAATTATACGTTTGGTTTATCCGTTCATTTTTATTAAAATTCCATTGTCATTTAAAAAATCAAATATATATCACCAATTCTATCAAACTTTGAAATAATTAAGTGCATACTACCAATTTATTAAGTTTAATATTTATTTTTTTGCTTCTAAGACTAATCTTTAAATTACTTGAATTTTTAAAATCAAAAATTTAAATTTAAGAACATTAAATTTCTAAAAGTAATAGGAGTTAACAATTAAAAATCCTACAATTAAAATGTAACGTGTCACAACAATATTAAATATAATGAAGTTTTAAACATTTTTTGTTTTGTTTTTATGATTCTTTGTAAGATACTTCGTTATATATTCCTAAATTATTCGACTGCTCGTAACTGCGAAAAACAAAGTTTTTATGATATGTTGACATGTTGTTGTTTTGAGATAAGGGGTAAACAAAAGTGTGTGGGTGTAAAATAATGCTTACATGGTGTTAGATTTAAGAGAATGCCTTACAATTAGTATGTTTAAGGTATATTTCCATTGTTACGTTATACTGAATTTAATATTTCATGGGCTGATTTTATTTTAACACCCAAACACAATATTATCGTACCTACTTTATTAATTTAACATTTGCTCTTATTTTAATACTAATTTAATTATTGATGTTTATGGCAGAATTGTTTGTTTTTATTCTTTCTTTTGCTAACTGTGGCAACATTTTTACATCTAAAACCATTTTGCTTGTGAAAATAAATTGCGTTTTGAATTTGAAGGAGATATTTTATTCTCCTGATAATCAATGCATCTGTTTATTCTGGGGCTTGGAAGAACGCTTACTTTATGCTAATTAATATTCATTTTGAATTATTCTAGTTTTTAGAGAATTCAAAAAAAAAAAAAAAAAGGAAAGAAAAGAAAAGAAAAAGAAATTATAAAATAAGCAAATCTAATTTCAATTTATATATTTTAAAATAACAATTAGCTAGAGTCTGAACATAACGTAGACTTCCATGAGAGAGGAAAGTTTTTCTAGCTCTTACTAAACTATTTTTTTCTAATTGAAACAGGAAATGTTTATAATTAAAAATATCTATAAATAAAGGCTTAAATGTTCTATTTTCGTTCATTTCTAGTATTCTGTCAATGCTCTCGACCTATATCTGAGAGATTACAAAGATATTCCTGTTCATTATTTCAAAGTCAAATAATTGGATTCCATTTTTAATTGTTTATTATGAATTAGTAATTAAAAAAAAACATTTTTCTGGTTACGATCTTAAAGTTATTTATTATTTAAAAAAAAGCTTTTGCATTTCAAAATATCTTTAAATTTCTTGTGAATTCAAATACTTCCTATTTAGGAAAATGGAATGAAAGTAATCGATTTTCATATTTTAAATGCATCCTCTAAAAGAGTACATCACGTTTGAAGTTTCAATTAGATTGGGATTAATATAAAAAGTACCACCATAACGTCATTTTGAATTTGATGAGTATCCTCCGTCAAACATAACATTTTAAATGAAAATCTAAATTAAACATGTAAAACACATCATAAAAATGAACAATTGTTTTAATATTAATTGACATCGAACTGCACTTACATTATTATTCTCAGAACTTCTCAAGTCACAGAAATTCCTAGTTGTATCAGAATCTTTATTATCATGAGCTATACTTCCTATTTTAATCTTTCTATATCTATTATAATATTTTCCCCACTGATCCCATTTTTATTTCCAGAATATTATGTGTATGTATGCTGATCTGCATTTCCTATCTAAGTACTTAATTAGTCTCTACGGAACTATTAATTAGATATAGTAATGTATCGTGAATATCATAATTTTCTAACTTCTAACATAGGATCATTACTAACATCTTGAACTATCTCTTCGAAATTGTATAATCTTAATGTTCTCTAAATTAAATTATAATCTTATATAACATTTATCTCTCATATAAAGTTGAGAATATATGAGTTGATGATTATGTATAGATTTATTTTATATTTTCATTTTACATCAGCAATAGTTATACATTTCTCATAAAATATATTTAATTTAATAATTTTATCGTTTACTTTAGTTTTAATATCTGGAAATAAGATATTATTTCCTACTGTAATAAGGTATCGTTTGCTTTTATTTTAATAAAGAATAAAATATTGTTATCTGCTTTATTATTTTATCGTTAGCTTTAACTTAAATATTTAATTATTAACCGCAGTTTTAACGGCTAATCGTTCGTTTTCGCTCTTTTGTTGTCCAAGTTTGGCATTGTTTTGATATTTTAAAAGCTTGCTTGTTTTGATTGCTACAAAATGGCTATGGAATACGTAGTAAAGTGAGATTTGTGTTCATAATTAGCCAGATTTATTCTAGAAATTGTAAGTTAATCACTAAAACAGAAACATTTTTTAAAGTTAGTTAAGTTTAATATTTTATATGAACTAAATTTTTATTGCATAAACGTTTTTTTTTTTGTTTTGTTCTTTTTGCTATTTAAAGTTGGCATAGTTTTCATATTTTGGCATAGTTTTCATGTTTTGATTGTTACAAAATGGCATCGGAATACACAATAAATTGAGATTCACGAAGATAACAACATTTGTTCTAGAGTTTTTAAGGTAATCAGTAAAGCAGAGACATTTCTATGGGTAATAATTTTTCATATTTAATTAATAACTGAATTTTAATTACATAATCGTTTGCTTTTGTTGTTTTTGGTCACTGAAATTTGTATTGTTTTGATAATTTAGAAGTTTATAAGGTTTGACTGTTACAAGATGGCGGTGGAATAAATAATACAGTGAGATTCATATGTATAGCCTAATTAATTCTAGAAATTTTATACAGTTAATAATTAAAGAACTATTTTTGGGGATCATGCTATTATTATAATTATAAAGGGAACATAAATTATTTTTAGAATTCATTATTATGAGTTTGTCACTCTATATGAAAAAATGTTAGTTCTCTGAATAATTGTGAATGTTTAACATTTTTTTGAGAAGTAATGTAATTTAATTAGAAATTCCATTCTCTAATATCTCAATAGCTAAACCTCATTTAAATTGCAATCCAATTCAAAATCATTTGAGTACTCCTTCACTATTCCCATGGCGTAGTTCCCGGGTTCAATAACATGTGATGGCCTAACCGGGAAGCAATTAGTTTGACCCTTTGGGCATTAGCTAATCTCGGAAGGTGTATTGATGCCTAAGGACCACATCTATGCAAATAGTGAGGTTTGATCTACGCAATCATTTTGTGGAATGTGCTAAATTCCGAGCCTCTCTAAGCGATGTCCAGTACGGATATCAATGCCTTTTCGACCCCTGGGAAAAGGAATGAGTTCGAATGGGGTTGATTGATAGTTAAATTGTTTTCCTTCCGTTGTGATCCGAAGTTAGAATTTGAGTGGCATTCAGTTGTAGATAATTACTCAGATTGTTGAGAGATGGTAAGTTGATGGATTTGCTTGCAAACCGAGTTGTAGGTAGAACTTGGATTGATTAGTAAATAATTATCAATGCATGCTCTTGTGAATCTTGTTACTAAGGTAAGATCTTAAGTTAATTCCTTTATTTAATTAATTTTGTAACTTTGGAATATTCGAAATTTTCTTTTCACTAACCTCTGGAAATTATCAGTAATTCGAATTGCATACAATTACAACTCCTTGAAAGACAAATCAAACATGTTTAGATAAATTGGATGAAGTTAAGAAGCGTAATGATTTGAATTAGGAATAGTGATCTATAAGCGAAATATAACTGAAATTAAAAAGAAGGGAGACAAAAGATAACAACAAATAATTAGATGCTGTAGACTGGAAGAATTATAGTAATTAATCGTTTATAATCAATGTATTCAAGAAATACTCGTAATCAGAATAATAGGAGTTGAATGTTCTATAATCGGGATAACGTGAATCAGAAGGAGCAATATGGTAGGATAAGAATTTATTAGTCGAACATAAACTAAAATTAACCTAGTTAACAAATGGGCATTCGAGAGAGTGCGAGCTTGCATATATTTGATGGATAGTAAAAGGTGTTATTTTACTTATCTTCAATTACAGTTTTCAACTTAATGAAGAAACTGCATTTGCCCCTCTAGTTATAAAAGTATTTTTTATATATCTAAAAATTCACCAACGAATTATGAAAATAAATATAAAAATAATTTTGTAAAAATTGGAGGAGAAAAAATTATATTTTACGAAAACCTTCATTATTTTCTTTCTCGTTTAGAATACATTTTATTAGTCGAAAGTTGCTCGCTAAATAGAGACGATGGAATTCAAATTGCTATTTTGAATAATGATGTGGTCATCTATAAGTCAAGAAACACCAAGATAAATGCATATATTTGAATGGAGATTGCATAAAAATGCCTTAAGAATGAAACAAAAATTAAATTTATTTCTCGTTTAAATTTAGTAATAACTAAACCTATTTGATAACCAAGAATAATATTAAAACTTTAAGATACTGTGTATTACTTCAATATACGACTCTGAAACAAAACAAATCAATATAAATAGCTATAATTTGCAACAGTTTTCAATTAATATGTTGAATAACTTTTATCCGATAATCTTAGTAATTTATTAGATATAACCAATACTTAAGCATAGCTATAGAAATAAAATGCGAGCTGTTATTTGTTATTTTATTCAAATATTATTATCTCTGAATTACTGGGATAAAAATTGTAACGAATTATATTCTTTCCGAATAAGAGATTTTAGTGATCGCAATAATAATCAAACAAAATCATTCAACTAGTTTTGCCAAAATTTGAATAAACAATATCAAAAATAGCTAATAGTTTGAAGAAGTTAAATCATCGCAACTTGAGCCAAAATTAATTAATTTAAAATTTTATTTTCAATAATACAAAAGAATATTCTAGCTTATGTTTATTTCTTCTTCGAAGTCTTAAATTATTTTTCTATGCATATGGAATCATTTTTCGTATATACCTGAATGACTTCTTTTGGATAATTTTATCAGTTAACTTTAAATTACTGTACTGATTCCAACTGAATCGAGTCAGAGTATAATACCTCACGGTTCTTCAAACCAATATAGTGTTACTGTAAATCTGTATAATTCCTCTATCTCCGCTATCCTATTCACTACATTTCTTATATAGTAAACACATTTACATATATCATGGTTCTTTCACAAGGTGAGATCCCCATATCAAATATCATAATAAAGTAGCCCTAAATGTTGATGAAAGAAATATACGCGTGAGCATCTATTACAAAAAATAATCGTTATGATGAAATTAACTATCTATATGTGTAAATAAATAACAATAAAAACACTCAAAATGTAAAATATAATTATTATTTGTTACATTCAATCAGACAAATATTACATATAAATGTTTAGTTTCTAAAAATGGCTTCTTTTAAAATTAATGATTAAAACATCATTTATTGAAGCATTTGAGTAAAATATTTGCTTGTAGCTCTTATGGTTATTCTAAACTTTAATGATTTAGTAAAATAAAATTTTTCAAATTTTTATTTATTTCTATTTTGAAGTCATAAATTACTTTGCTAGACCGTTGGAATCTTTCATCGAATTTATTTGTACTTGAGTGTTTCTTTTATGATCATATTCTTAATAATATATAATGTTTCAAATAGAACTTCTGAGACTCTTACATAACTGCAATTAAATTTTGTTTTCAAAACTTTCTATTTGTCAAGGTAAAAAAACAACAACATATCAATGATTAATTAGTTTAAATCTAAATATAGTTTGATGAGAGATAAAAAAAAAAAGTACTTTTTGGATTTTTTTGTTTGTTTTTGTTTTTACATACTTCAAAAGTTATAGATAAGTGAAACTTGTAAATTCTAGAAACAAAAGAGATTTTTTTAAATTACAAATAATATTAATATTCACTTTCTATATCTTATAATTCTTTTTCACAAAGAATATATAAATGAATTTGTTCACATTTATGAATCATTTTAATGAAATGTTTTTTATAAGTATTATGTACAATTACTTGTGAATTCTTAATACAATAATAATTCTTTGTTTACGAGTAATATGAACAATTAAATATAATTATTCTTATAACATAAATAATTATTTGTGTACAAGTATTTTGAGCAATTACTCTCGAATATTTTCTTATGAATTTACACACTTTCTAATTTTCGCTCTTTCAGAACTTTATTTGACAGTTATCTTTTCTATAATCCACAAATATTCAGAATAAATTTTAAAACACATTTGCACAGTCTTTGTGTTTCACATATTTGATTGCAGAATAAATCCATGATAGATGTACTATTAATTGCAGAATGAATTCATCACATGCGTGCTATTAATTATAGAATAAATTAATCACAGATATACTGCAAATTGTAAAATAAATTCATCATTACACATATACTATTATTGTAGAATTAATACAGCAGTGATGTACTATTAATGGTAGAGTAAACCCATCTTTCACAGAATTATCATCAAAAGTAAAATAAATTTCTTACAGATGTACAATTAATTGTATGATAAATCCAACATTACAAATGTACCATTAATCGTAAGATTAATCCATCGCGGATAAATTATTAATGGTAGAATAAATATAGCACAGTTATAATATTCATTATTTAATAATTCTAACATAGATGTACTATTAATTGCAGATTAAATCCATCACAGATGTATAATAAATTGTAGATTTTAATTCCTACATAGATGTACTATTAATTGTAGATTTTAATTCCTCCATAGACGTACTATTAATTGTTGAATAAATATATCATCATAGATGTATTATTGGTTCTACAATATTAATAAATATTAATAGTATTAGTAATAGAACAAATCCCTAACAAATATTTTTACTATTAGTTATAGAATAAATTTATTACCGATATATTTTTATTTGCAGAAAAATTTCATCATAGATGTAACTATTTATTGTAAGATAAATATTTCATAAATCTGTGTTATTGATTGTAAGATAAATATTCCATAAATCTGTGTTATTGATTGTAAGATAAATATTCCATAAATCTGAACTATAGATTGTAGGTATAAATCTACTATATCTACAACTTCAGTGATTTTATTATAGTGACAAATTCCGAATAAAGACTTTTTAGACTTTATTTACATAATTATTTTAGCCTTACTCCTATTTCAAAATTTGTTTAAATGGCACTAAATCGTCTCCATCTTGTTTGTTAAAACGCGTATAAAAGAGCATCAGAAAATTTAAATTAGCACATGAAGATGATTTCGTATTATGGAGGTGTTCTTAAAAGTTAAGCAATAAAAGGTATTACCATAATAAATATATTCTTTACTTTTATACATTGTCTTTTTTACTCTTTCTCTTTTCGTACTAAGCTTATCTGTATCTAAATAGTTCAAATTCCGATAACAAAGTCATTTGTTACCAATCACGCTTTATTCATTAATTTTTAAATCTTTATTTTTCTCAGTTAACATTTATGTTGAAAATGTTAAAATGATAAGACACATTCTCGCCACCCATTAGTGAAATCTCAATTTATTTGACGAAATTTACGATTCTAGAGACTTATAGATCCTAAAGATAAGCTATTTGCATTTTAATAGGAATTGCGTCTATCTGATGTACTAGGCTATCATAGATAAATGTGTAAGAACAAGTTTTCCCAAACACTGGCGGAGAACAAAAATGAGCACTAGAGAAATAATTTATTGGGTAGTTTAAATGGTCATTAATTTGTATCCAGAAATGAAATGAAATGAGCTGAACATTTTATTTCACTTCTGAATACAAATCATGATACTATTTTGGAAAATAGCATAATTAATTATTTCTTCACATTGAAACAAGAAGAATGTGTCGCGCCATGAAGACGGACAATGTAATTTTGAATCATGATGAAGTGGACTTCTGAGCTGTACCTTACTCTCCTAACGTTTTCTCCTAGTCTTCGTAAAGACATAGAGCGTCAGTAGATTTAAAGTGAATGAGCGCTGCAATATATCGGCGACTCAGAATATTCAGGATTCAAGTCCATAAATCAAAATAAGTATACAGATTTAACCCTCAAAGTGTTTTACTTTTTTGCTATAAAGCTAATCCTAAAACGATCTACTTAAGTTCTGCTACCGGTAGCTAAATTATTTCTATTTTCTGTACAAATATCTTTGAAAAAGCAGAATTATTCTTTCCTTCCCCTTTTTCAGACGCGAGTAGTTGACAGCAAACGTAAGGAGAAGACATTTTTTTTTATTAAGTTCGGTGTCTTTGTCTGTAAGTGGAAACTGGGAGATTGCTCGTTCAAAAAGTTTCGTGGCATAAGGCGAATCTTGTATGAAAGAGCAGGTTCCCCAATGAGCCATAAAATTTCCTCTCATCTTTCATTTTGACGCCTCAACTCACCCCAATTATATGACAAGACGTTAAGCCTTTTAAAAAGGGGTGGGTATTTAAAAAATAAGTTAATTGATATAAAAATAACTTTATAATGATGGCTATTTTATCAATGATATTCATTACGCTTGAATATTTCTAATATTCCAATTTGCATAAGTCATAGTTCAGTTGCGAGAAAAGGTTCTCAAATTTAAATAACATCATATGAAAGACCCAAAAGGTTACTTGAAGGGGAATACGCTTTAGAACCCGCAAAAAAATAACTTATTTTTTAAATATCATAAGTTATAATTTTACCAAAAATAAATTAACATAAGTAATAAATTAATTTATTTTTATTAACTTATTTGTAGAACAATGATACAATATCCGATAAATGCGCTTCTATTTAATAAAAATTAATCTACTTCGGGTGAATACAGTCTAGTTCTTTAATGAAAGCATTGTTACCATTAACTGCAGAACCAAAGAAATATATTGTAAATTGAAACTAAATTATTTACTGCATTACACAAAGGCCATTTTAAAGCGAAAGAAGCACACAAAAGTTGAAAATAATATAATATTTTAGTGCTTTTATAATACTTTTAAATATTTTCTTTCTTCTAATAGGAAAATTAGCAAGAAAAAGCTCGTAGACTTGATAAATGAATGAAATCTTTAATTATAAAAATGATTTCTTAAAATAATTTTATTTATATTCCTAAGAGATAATTAAATAATTAATAAAAATAATTCTTCAGTAGTCAATACTCTTTCAGATTGATCTCAAAAACTAGCAATATGTCACAAAAAATTAAGGATTTCGAATGAGGGAAACCAATGGCTGCGGTAGCGTAGTAGTTATGGTCACGGTCTCGCAGCCAGTGGCTTTCGTCACATCGTGGGTTCAAGTCTTGATACCACGAAAGACCAGCCGTGTAGCCGGGGCTGATGAACGTTAAATTTGTTGAGGCTCAAAGTCCTCCCGTAAGTGTGGTGTGGAAGTTGTGAGAGGGAGATGCCAGTACAAGTGTCGTCCTCGTCACTTGACAGAGCATTAAAATTACGAGGTTTTTAGCCAATAGCCCTCGCGGTGCTTATACAGAGACGATAATGATATCAAACAATGAGTGAAACCATATCAGTAGTTCCTGGTTAAAAGTGCTTTTATGATACCTTCCGATATTTTTTCTTCTAAATGAAAAAATAACAAGAAAACATTTATAGACTTTATAAAGAACGAAATATTTAATTATAAAAATTATTTCTTAAAATTTTTTTACTTAAATGCCTGAGAGAAAACAAAACTAATTCAGAAAAAATCCTCAAAAGTCGATACTCTATCAGATAGATCTCTGTACTTTTCAAAAGATTGAAGATTTTGATAGAGTGAAACCAAGAACCAGATCGAGTGACACATAAAAGTTTCGTAGTTGTTTCCTCTTTTTCTATTTCAGTTGAAATAAATCGTTCCCTTTTCCAATTTTTCAATCCATCTCACATTCTGTTATAAACATTCAAAAGTAGAACGATAAACTAACGCGAGGCCCGTTCTTAGAACCTAAATCTTTATGTATTTTTCACGGATGGTTGATATTCTCAGCTGTTTGAGAGTCAAACATCAAGAAAGTTCAGGAATCTAACAATATCAAGATATTTTGTATCCTTTTCTTTGATTCAGAATTGTTTAGTTCTTTTTTTTTCTCCTTTAGTATGTTTCATTGTTTCTAAAAATATTCAACGCTATATTATTATCTGAATTCTGGGAAGAAAATGCTCTTTTTCAATCATATTAAGAAAGAAAACGTGCTATAATCTCAGAGTTATAGATGCAGATGTGTTATTGGCATTTATATTTTTCTTTAAAGAGCCTCTTACATATTTATGTTCTTCATTAAAAACTTTATTTTACATCGAACAACATCATATAGTCGCATTTTAAACACACATAATTACAGGGTAATTATAATTTAAACAGAATTCTGTCGAAGAAAATATTTTCATGCTTAATGTTAAAATCTCTATATTGTACTTTGTTTACAAATATCATTAATTTCTCTTGTATTAACACTGAAAGGTTACATTTATATTAATATCTCAACTATTATAGGGAACTAATTCCAAAAATTATATATCATTAGCGTTCCTGAGCAAAAAAAATGAAACTTATTTATAGTTTCTCCGTACAGAAGCGCTTATGGTCAGCAGAATTTCCAACAAAATCTTAGTGAAAAAATTTAGCGATAATCATTTCTTTCTTGGTAGCTGCCAACATAGTGTTTCTCCTTTTACCAGCAACCTTTTATTTTGCTCCGCACTTAACCTCCCTGTTTCTTATCTTAAAATTTATTTAAAGGTAATTGTATTAAAATATTTTCTAAACTTAACTAAATTAATTAAATCTGAATATTATTTCCCTCAATTTGAATAGTAATCAAATAATGCAGTTAGTCTTGATGCAAATTGAGCTTGAACCTTCTTTTAAAACTTTTTTATGATATTTTATTTTATTTGTTTCAAGTTTTGTCTGTGTTTTATCTTTATGTCATATATATTTCTGACTCCAAATGTTTCATAATCTTTTCATAAATTTTTCAAATTTTGTCATTTCTTTTTCTTTTGTAATTTATTATTCGCCCTTTCAAATTCCTTTTTTATTTCGAACCAAATTTTCCCAAATTTACTCTTATACTCTCTCTCTCTCTTTAATTTTCGTACTTTAATTACATAAAAGACAGTTGTAAAAATGTAAGTACCTTGAAAAATATTTATTTCCATGATTGTAAGCAAATAAATGTGTAGATTTTTACATTTTATACCCTTTATATTGTAATGCTGTTAGAAATATGTATTTAGAATGTGCGAATTTTTTTTTAATTTAAATTTATGTTACTCATTTCCGAATCACCGTTTCGAAGAGTTATGTTATTCGAATTATTAAACTCGGAAAAAGTGTCGTTTTAAAAATGGAGAATTGATTGAAAATTCTAAGAAATCGCCACGTTTACAAATGTAGGAAGTTATTTTGAGTTCTACACCTATCTGAAGCCTCTTTCTTTTTAAAATTGTTGATTCCTTTCAGTTTTCAATGAGTCCGCCATTTTGAAAACAATAACCAGGTGCGGAGTTATAGAACGAAGACGATTTTTGAAAATGGTTCTTTGGCTCAATATTGGAAATTATCCAAATAAGCTGCAGACATTTGGTAGCAGACACAAGCTGCTGCTCATTTCGTTGGAAAAGGATTTTAATTGCAAACAATTAAAATTTCCTAATGGTCCCTAGGTTAGTGAAAAGGAAATTGCGAATTGCCTAACTTTACAAGGTTTGCTCTTATTTTTGTTATTTGATTAAGTAAGATTATATTATCTCTTCTTCCAAGAGCTTCTTTTTCGGTAGCCTAGTGGCTGCGGTATTGGACTCGCGGCCGGTGGTTTTCGTCAAGTTGTAGATTCCAGCTTTTGTGCCATAAAAGATCCACCGTCTAGTCATGGCTGATACACATTAAATATGTCGTGGCTCACAGTTTTCCTGTTGGTGTGGTGTGGAAGTTAGGAGAGGGAGGTGCCAGCTCAGGTATCGTCCTCGTCAAAATTACAAAGTCCGTCACCAATAGCTCTCGTGTTGCTTCTAGTGCGACGTTAAAAAAGCCAAATAACCGTTCAAAGAGTAAACAATTAATTCACGAGTTTGTTTAATTCTATGTATAAGAAAAACATGAGCTATATATAGTAGTTTTAAATACAATGCTCTTCTTTGAAACAATCGAAAGACGAAATTAAGAAAATTAATTGCATTTATATCTCGGAAAAAGAACAGAATTTTCAGAGTTTTCAAAAAATAAATTCTATTATTCAGACAGACTATTTTTACTTTTGAAGTGCTTACTCACATTTTTAATAAAGCTGTAATTAATACACTACAATCATGAGTTTCCATCTCACAATAATCTAATATTTTTTTTCGTGATAATTATGTTGTAATTAATAGCAAAATCAATACGTAGGACCTTCTTACAAAATGGCTTATATAAAGAGCGGTGCAGAAAGAAAGAATTTTCTTCTTTTAACAGAAACGGAAAAATTTAGAAACAAAAAGGAATTTAAAAATGCAGAGACATGGTGAAGTGAACATTTAAGTCAGCATTGTATTTTTATTTTACTGTTTGAATTAATTAATATTATTAAAATACATGGCTTGGAAATTTTTCGCTTAGACCCTTCTTTTTTCCGAACAACTATAACTATAATAGACTCAAATATATATTTTTTATTATTTCAGACATTCTTCTTAGCGAACGAATGTTATTTTTACTATAATAATATAAATTTAACTATATTTATTCCAATATGAATTAATCAACAAATTTGTCTGCTTTCACCAGTAATGAACTTAATTTTCAAAAATATGTTGTAATAAATTTCCCCCAATTTTTTTTATCGGATTGAAATGAAACGAACATAAAAATAAAATATTTCTTTTATTTATCGATTTATGTATTACTTTAAATCATATGTAAACTGGAATCATGACATGACTGAAAATAAATAACATTATTCAGAATTTTAAGACAGCTGTGAGGCAGCCATGTTTTTTAGCCACCTAAGGGGCTATTGTTTTAGGTGGATCACTTTTGGTGCACCAGATTTAAAATTTTTCCTCGTTTAAATCAATTTTATCTTCATTTAGTTAAACTTCAATCATTTTAATAATTTATCGTTTGTTTTCATTTTAATATCGGAAAAGTTTACTATAGTCCATTTCTCGATATTTAATCGTTTACTTTAATTCATATATTTAATTAAGTAATTTAATAATATTTTTTTAAAAATAGCTCATCTTGGATGGGTAAATATATTCTTTGCATTACTTTGCATAGAACGTTTTAAATTTTATATATTTTTACTTTACAAAAAATTTTGGCATAAATTGTTTCGCGCACTCAGACCCCTTTATAGAGAAGACCGTCTCTGCAACCTTGTAACTACGACTAAATTGGTAACAAAATTAGAAAAGATACTGTCGAAAGAGTTAAAGTGACAAATAACTTAAATGCCCGTACGATGAAGGGTTAATCAGTTAATGCGCAAAATCAGCCCCCGAACGGCATACGGGCAAATCAAGCAAATTATTAAATACGTCTCTTCTATATGTATCACTGGAATGTAAATTTAAATTCTCCTTTTCTTAAGCGGTTGAAATTTAGTTGTATCTCTAATTATAAAATTTTATTACAGATTAAACTGTCTCTTATTTTTTAGAAATTAAAACGATTTGTTTTTTTTATACTAACTTTCCAATAGTTTCACCTTGTCTAATTTACGTGGCTTTAATTTCCATGAGTAAACAGAGACATTATCCACCCCACTCCCCCCTTTCCCCCAACCATAAACGAAAAACTTTCCATTCTTGAAAAAGGAAAAAGCCATTCTAAGAGGAATAAAACAATGTTATCCGAGCATTTGAGGCTTTTAACCCGGGAGGACGCGCGCTATAAATTGGAACACGAGAGCACCCGTGGGATGTGTAGACTCCCCAAGCCCAAGCATATTAAATGGCTTAATTCAAAATATGTTATTGCTGTTTAAAAAATAATGCAATTAAGGATAATTGACAACCTTTGTTATGTAAGGTGATAAGTTAAATTATAATTTAGAGATCAAGTAAAAATTAAAATTCATTAGTGCTACAGTTCTTTTAGATGAACTATGTGGAAAATAATTGAATTATATACGGCAAATATTCTTGATCAAAATTTAATGTGAATGTAATCTACATTTACATTCCTGGGTTCGTGTTTTAGGAAAATTTGGTGTATACATGAATCTCAGGCAGATGATTGTTTACAGATTTCGTATATGTTTCGATATGTGTGAATAATTGTGCAATATTTTAAACATTGTGATATGCTTTGTGTCTATAAATTCAAAAGGGCTCTGTCCGCTTCTTGTTTGTTTTGTCTTTTCCGTTAAAAAAGGTAAATTAGTCTAAAGCATTATCTTCTAAAGAAATGCACTACTCCACTGAGTAAAATTGATGATCACAAAATATTTCATTTTCTGAATAATAGTTTGGCTAAAATGAATTTTGGTGCTTCTGTTTACCTTTTCCGAGCGGCGCCCGCCAAATTAAGAATACGCCAATGTCGCCAAGCTAGTTAAAATCGCCAAGTAAGCGGAGAGCGAAATTGAAATGTAGGAAAACAAATAACGCACCAATAAATAATATAAAACTTTTTTTAATTAATATTTTTATTTAATAATCTTTTATATGTTTAGTGATACATCTCATCCCAATAAGTACTATAAGAATTTAGATGTTTAATATTAATATTTACATCACTTTTAGTACATCAATCTACATAAAAGGCCATGTTTTCGAAATTGCGTTCACTATTTTATAGAAAGCATTTTTTCCCCCTACATATTTCCTCCACATAAATTCTGCCAGATACGATTCTGGATGATGCCGTGCCGCGCTGTTTCTTGTTACGCCACTTTGCGGAATCCCACATTCTTTCATTTTGAGTGTGAGCTAACATTGACGGATCTACAAAATTGTACTTATGGTTCACCATGAAATGTGTCATCCATTTCGCTGTTTCGTAAACTGAAAATTGTTAACGACATTTTCAAAGGCAACAAAATAGGTATTTATAAAAAAAAAAATACGAAATCGGTAACATTAACAGGCAAGCGATATTTTACTAAAATGAAGTTCTGCTTCTTTAGGACTGCAACCTTAGGAGTTTACAACCAAATATGGCGATAAATCTTACTGCTTGGCGATTTTCTGAAATCGTAAATTGGCGGGCGCCGCTATAATGGATAACTACCTTTTTTTTTTTTTTATGTTTCTTTTTTAATAACTGTTTTAAATAAAGGTCTCTTTACTTGCATTTATTTCTATACCATTTTGTGCTAATTTAATCATGCTGAGTGGGAAGAGTTAGATCCAAAATACTCTAATCCAATGAGTTATTAACACGTAATCCCAGTTCTAAGCCTGACACAGCATTTTTAGTTACTTTATCTCTATTTTCGACTCAACTGCCTTATTATTCTTTGATCTATGCATTATTAGTCTATCTAAGGTGTTCTTAATCATAAAGATCACTGAAGTAATTGAAATTTTAAAAATTACAGTTTGTATAATTATATATTAAGTACAGTTAATTTTGCTATTATTATAGTTAAGTATTTTTTTAATAAAATATTAATATTTAATACATATTGTTATATATTATTGTATAACATTATACTCACGGCAATTTAATAAAAATTTTCCTTCTAAGACTTTTTATCTTCTTTTATTTATAGTTTTATCTATTTATCTTAACTTAATTACCTTGCTGTTATTAGATTATGACAAGAATTCACATTAAATTTATTTTTTTACTTGATAATAACAACATTTTTTTATCATTTCAAATTTAGTTAATTTGTTTTTTTTATTCTTGTAATTTATTATTAGTTTATATACATATTTATTTCGTATCTAGTAAGCATTATATATATATATATATATATATATATATATATATATATATATATGAATGTATACATACATACATACATACATACATACATACATACATATATATATAACCTGTATATGTATAATATTTCAAAAAAGTTAAATTTTTCTTAAAGAACGTTATGTAAATTTTGTTACTGAAACTTTTGCAATATGGATGTAATTTTTCTTGATTTGGAAAAGATTTACAGATTTGTATTGTATTCAGCGTAAAAGTAAGCCATTGGGAGCAATAGAAATATGCTTTTAAGAATATTACTGCAAATATATAAAATCTAAGAGCCATATTTTTGTTTAAAGTATATAACAGGTAAAATATAATACGGCAGAATTTATAACCTGCTGCGATAAAAACCCATAGACCGTTGAAAGTTTCTATGAAGTTAATAAAAATGAATTTGTTTTCTTATCTAAATAGGGAGTGTGTGATATGAAACGGAAAAAGGGAAGGGAAGTAACAAAACATTGAAAAACTATTTTAGGAATACAAAAATTAAAGCAAATGACATTAAAATGGATATATTTTTATGATGGAATATTCTACTCATTTCCTATTACAGTTTGCTTAATGGTATTAAATAATAATCATAAAGAGAAACATGTTAAAATTACTTTTCAGTCACAAAAACTAATAAAACGATTATTTTTGCAGTCAATTATTCATTGCTTATACTAAGAGAGCAGCTGATATTCTCAACAATTTTCATCACCATTGGGAAAAAGCAGCTGGTATTAACTTTTTCTTATAAGAACTGAATGTATTTATATATTGGTTAATCAAAACACTTTAGGGAATAATATAATGTTGTTATGTCTTATTTCCTTGTAATAGATTTAACTGTGTATGCTACGTTACTTTTGGTTCAAAACTAGATTTAAATGTCCTCGAATTTTGCATTTTCGTATCATATATAAAATTATCTAACATCATTACAAACATAATGTAAAAACAAAAAGAAATAAAACAAACATTTTAATTTTTTCTGAATGAATACTTTTTTCTAAAATATGATATACAATGCTCAAACACGTAGAATGTTACCTTAATTTTCTGTACAATGAAAAATCATTTTAATTTTAGATTAATAAATTCGGTATCAAAAAGAACATCAACAGTAAATTAAATCATTTTATGCTACAATATAACAATAAATCAACCAAAAGGTGAACTGAAACATATGTCACACACATTAATACCATATTAATTCTGTACCAGTTATTAATTCTGTATGAATAAGTAACAAAATAAAAAAAAAATAATTAATTAAAAATTTGGAATCTGAGAGTTAAAATTCCTTAAGCATTTTAAGAATTTAAATTGCTCATAAATTCCTGTATACCTTTAAAATTACTATATGATTTAAATCTATATGCCATTTTCATTCGCGTTTAGTTTGTTCTCAGTCATTTTTAATTGTATTATTATACAAAATAAAGACTTTTTTCCCCATGTTTCTATCAGTAAATAATCCTTGTACATAAGCTTTTCCCTAAAAATATATTTTTCACTGAGTTATTTATTTATTTACTCTCACATTTTAATCGAGTTTGTTAAAATGAATAGAAAGAGGAATTTCAAGAATATATATAAGCTGAATAAAGATAAACTGGATCTATACATATAGTAGTCATTTCTTTTGGTTAGGGTAATTTATAATACATACATAATTTTTAAGCTAAACCGCTTAAGTTCACTTTTCTCATTTTTTTTTATCCATAAGAAAATTAATTTGTTTCTAAAGCAAACATAAAGATGTTCCAGAATTATTGCTTTCACTTGTTTGTAATTTTATTTTTCTTTAAATATGTGGACATTTATTCAGTGACAAAAAGAAACAAATGCAATGGAATGCCGATTAAAATTGAACTGAATATTACAAACATTACAAGGGAGTAAAAGTTTATTAAAATCGAGAAGGACATCGAACAATAATCGATCTCTTGAAGCACGTTTTATAGCTTCCACTTTTTTAGCTTCCTTGCATAGGTCGTGACCTTTCTGCTTTCTAACTGATTGCTTATTTCCAGTTTCACTTTCACATTAACAATGTGAGAAAGCTTGGAAAAAATCGTCTGCACCTTTACTCAATTGCTTCAAATAGCAAACAAACTAGATTACTTTTCAATAATATATCAGATGAAGTCAATGGAGAACAAAAGAAGTAGATCTTTAAAATTTCATCCTTTAATAATTCCTCTTTGGGTACAAAAATACGATTATTTGATGTGAAAATACTACATTTAATTCTGATATGATTCACGACTGTTATTTCCATTCTTTTACTACTGTGAAAATAATTTCTATTCATACGACAATTTGACAAGATTTATGTATTTTTTTTTCTTATTTTATTGGTTGGATAAGATAAAAAGTACGTCAGAGACATGTTTCAAAAATTATGTTGAAGTTTTTACAATGTTTGTTTTACTTTTTCTTTTTTCCTCCAGAGTCAAAAATATGTATCGTAAAGACATCTTCCATCGAAGGGAGCGCGATACAGAAACTATGTTTCTCTTTCTTGGCATTTTTTCCCCTCTGGAGTATTTTATGTCTTGTTATAGACAATACAATTCAATTCTCAAGACAAATATATTATTTTACAACAAAGAAAATTATTTAATAGGATATCCTACATTTAAGAATTTCAGAATATTAGCACCTACTCACGGAAAGTCGAACTTTCGATGTTGCTAAGAATTCCATTTTATAAATGAGATTTAAAGAAGCACAACAGGACAATATATGATTATCATGGTAATTCTTATATTTTTAGAAATCAAAAAATGTATTTGGTTTCCATAAATTTATTGCATAGTATTTTTTTTAAGCATTCAATACATAAAGGTATAAATGAACCAATAAAATTTACGAATACGAAAAAAAAGTAATTAAAATTTAATTTCCAAAAAATGGCATTTATGGCATTAAAATATATTATTTATTTTATGATATCTCCATTATAGTAAATATATATTTCAAACCTTGAAAACATAGATTCAGGATATAATTTTTACCGATAGAAGCCAGAGGGAAAAAAAATTCTGCATAATCATATTAAATATCACTTATAAATATTGATTAATGAAACAGTATAAATTTTTAATAATAAATACATTTTTTTTAATTTAGAAGTCGAAATATATGTTAAAAGTTTTTATTTCATGTATAATTATTTATCACAAGAAATTAATCGTATTAAAATAGATGCTCTTCAATTTTGCACTAATCAATATTTATAAGTGATATTTAATATGATTATG
>BMAW01130601.1:0-10108 GCA_019974015.1 Nephila pilipes | reverse complement strand
CACACACACACACACACACACACACACTGTGACATTGGGCTATTCGCGGTTTCTCTTCTCTTACCTTAGGGACTTTCAATTGAGATTGATTGCTTTCACTAAACAACCTTTGCCCAACCAAAAATGAAACGTGGTACGTAAAGTTAGTATGTAAAGCAGTTAGGAATGAAGTGAAGTTGTTAGGTTTGGAAATATATAAACTACATCTGAAAGAGGATCTGAGAGAGAAGCTGTAGGTGAGATGAGGTGAAGCTGAAGTGTTAGATAAGAGAAAGGAGGAATTAAAGTCTATAGCCGAGGGTTCGAGCAAGGATTACTGTAGAAAGATTTTGCCTAGTGTTTGCAACAGTTGTTCCAGAATCTGAGTTGCAGTCGAGGAAGGACTATTGGTAAGAGTCTGATAGATTACTATTGGGGGGTTGAATTAAGGTATTAGAAAGCTTACCCGAGAGAGCGCAATCTTTTCTGTTATAGTAAATATATACTAATAAATAGTTGAAAGTTGTTTTGGTGATTCTGTAATTATTTGTGTCGTAGTGTTTAATAATTGAATCTAGTGATGGCACAAGAGGACGCTCGGGTCGGGGGGGGGGCGTCACAACTCCCTCTAAAATCTTAATCTAACTCACATCCCTAATTTATGATTTAAATAAAACTCCATCTTATGCTTCCATTTGCTCGGAATTTCACAACTCTCTTTGAAAGTAACTATGTAACTTAGTATTTTTAGAGGAAATCACTCCAATTCTCAAAACTAACAGAAGGATATCAATCTGAATAACAATTCTTCAATAGCACAATTCCTTTATTTTTCTTCATTTCTGATTAATTCTTTTTTCTTTACATATCATTATGCCTAAATCACTTCCCTTCATTTTTATCCGTAACTAATTTGCCTAGAAACATTTTATTTTGATTGGAATGAAATCTTAATTATATGCAATTCAAATTGTCAAAGGTCCCCGAGGTTAGTGAGAAGAAAATGGCGAATAGCGCAGCGTCATAAGCATTGGAAAACTTTATAATTGCCTTTTATACATCAGAGAATTCTTTCCTCACAAGAACTTAGTTTCATCGTTAAATTGATCCTTCTTTTTCATTCCATTTTTCGACCTGAATCCCAGTTCTTGTTATGTAAAAAAACTTAATACAATATTTTTGTCTCTCGCGTCTTCATCTACTAGAACGGTGGAGGCAAATAGCGCCCCCTGAAAGCACATGCGACACATTCCTTTTTTTTTTCCCGCTAGGCTAGAAAAATCACCTTGAACAGAGATTCCCTTACCATGCGTAAAATCAATAGAAGAAAAGCTATGTCTATTTATAAAGCAGGTTTTAGAAGGCAATTTTTTTTTCAATTTCCCTTTAATAGAACAACTGAAACTACCTGAATGTGTTTCTGATAAGATTAGAGAACATATGCACCATTTGGAGAACAAGATCACAAGGAGATTTCAGAACATTAGGAAAATTGAGCCTAAATTCGATTCGCTCTCTTATACCATCACTGCTGATATTGGCACAGTACCTTATAAACTACACCTTGAATTTATTGACATGCAGTCAGGTCACTGTGAAAGAAATATTTAATACTGTGACATAAAATAATTTTTAAAATTTTTGGCTACAGAAAACCTTCCATGTTCTTTGGTTTTTTTAACGCAGCACAAGAAGCAACCCAAGGGCTTTCGGCGACGAGCCTAATTTTGAATCTCGGTAAGTGACGAGGACGACACCTGAGCCAGCACTCCCATCAAAACTTCCACAGTATGACATTGGGGGTATTTCGAGCCTTAACAGATGTAACGTGTATCAGATCTCGGTAAAAGATGGATCTTTTGTTGCATCTAAATTCGAACTCAAGATTCGACGAAAGCCGCCGGCAGCAAAATTTGCGACCCTGACCCTCAGGCTACTGCGGCCACATCAAAGATAGATTGTAATGTTTGAAATGAACAGTATTTTTATATTCCACAAAATGTGTAGAAAATTCTTGAAGCGATAATTTTTGAAGCAGTACATGGAGTCGAATGCAAGCTTTTTAATTTATAACATTTAATTAAATAACAAAATAAAGCAATGTATTAATTTGAAATAAAACTAGAGGTTTATTGAAATCATGTAGGGTATCGACAATAAATTTTTGTTATTTGAAAAAATTGATTGATGTTATCAGTTTTTTTCTTCAACTGAATGCCATTATTTAAAAGTTCTTTTCTTTAATACAAGAATGCTTCAGAATTCTTTGAACTGGAATTGAAATATTTGTCGATTGTTGTGAAAACTGTATATATACAGTGCGTTACTAAATTTTCGGGCGCATTTTGATGTTTAATAACTCATAAAATAATGAAAATAGATCAAAATTAATAACAAAAATGGTGAGATAGACTTAAAATGTTTTATGACTTTTGTCAATGAACTTCCATGTGTGCCCCCTTCGCCACACGGCAAATATCAAGCCGACAGTCAATTTCAAGCCCGATACCGGCAATTATATTGGCATCCACAACGGCTATTGCGTTTGTAATCCTGGCTTTTAGGTCATCAATGTTCGACACCTTCCTTCTGTAAACGATGTCCTTTACAAAACTCCAAATAATAAAGTCCAGCACCGTTATATCAGGTGACTTGGGGGAGGGTAAAGAACTGGACTCTTTTCTCCAATCTATTTTCCTGTAAAATAATTGGTCATTCACAGAAATACAAACGATGGTACCCAAATAAGGTATTACACCTCCTTGTTGTAAAAAGACATGTCGCAGAAACACAAAGATATATATATATATATATATATATATATATATATATATTTGTGAAGGTAAAGCATATTATATAAAATACTATCATATATTAATAAAAAAAATAATAAGTTATTATCATATTTCTTTTTCTAAAATGTGATGCTGAAAATGAATTGGGTAAACTAAAAACTATTCGATAAAAACTTCATAGAAATTAAATACATGAAACACTGAAAGTAAGTTAAAAAGGAAAAAAAAATATAATAAATATTTTTATAAAAAATATATAGTTTAAAATACTGATAAGTTAAAATTACAAATCGTATTGTTAAATAAACTATTATTTTTATTTTATACATTTAACGCTTTTGTTTCTAAAACTAGTTTTTTACCACACAACAACAATATTTAAAAAGGATTGTGAGATGAAAGTATATTAACAAAGAGTGATCAAAACAGCTTTTGGCTTAAAGTTTTTGCAAGACTTCTAAGCACTGGTTCATTTCAAAGGATCTTTCAAGGGGAAAAAATTGAGGGAGGGTGAGGGGAATGAATAGGCACCCGACTTATTATTATATAGATTAAAAAAAAAACTTATCATCACTAACTACCTGTTCAAAAGCAAATGTTTCATTCATGAAAAAATAAATGTAAATAAATAAGAAATTTAACAAAGAACCACTTGGCTTTCTATTTTCAATTAAATATGAAGATAATTTGGTACTTGTCTATTATAGTGGCGCCCATCAAATTATAATCATGCCAAGTTGTAGCCAAACTCGTGAAGCCTGTCTTTTGATATAATCTACTTGGCGATATTTCTTTGTCGCTTGGCGATTAATCATCGGTCGCCGCTATAATAGACAAGTGCCGATAACTTTACAGATACATAGTATAACGATAAAAAAACAATACGATATCTTAAGTTAGATATAAATTTTTTAATGGTTTAATTGTTTGTGATAGAGAAAAAAAATAAATAGAGAAATCTTTAGTATTTCATCAGCACGATGAAATTTCCTTGAATAATATTTCATATAAGAATTATATCGTATTAGTTCGTCTAATAATGAAAGGGTATATCATTGGAAGAAAAATAGTAAGGCTTTTACTAATCAAAATATGCACCATTCGCTTGAACATTCCTTTGCCACTGCGTCCCCATCAAATTAAATCATCTTTCTAAAATCTTCAGGCATATGGAGGAAGTCTATAAAATACTTTTCGACCTCTGTTCTATGACGAAAGTTCTTGCTTCGCACAAGTGTTCCGAACTTCGAAACAAACTGTAATCCGTCGGTGAAAGATCAAGTGAATACGAAAGGCTCTATAAGATCTCGTAGTCTAAGTCTTCGAGCTTTTGTATGGTTAGTTGTACCATACTCAGAAGTGCATTATTATGGAGAAGGACGAAGCCATGTTTGTTGTTTATTAAAGGGGTCTCTTTGGATAAGGTGTCAATACATTTTCTCTATTTTACTTCAAAATGACTGAGTAGCTATTGTGTGACTAAGACTTTAAAATGAAGATGTATGGAATATCTTACATTCCACCATACAACACGATAATCTTTTGACTATGTAGATATAGCTTCCTTGTATGCTCTACCATTTCCTTTGGGTGGTAATAGGCATTTCAATTTTCTCATTGTACGGTTTAATTCTTCTTAGGATGGACACCCTGTTGTTCTTTAAATAAAGCGAGATGCGCATTTCAAATCTTCGCTGCATTTGCTTATCTCTCAATCCTCATAGAACGCATTTATTGAGCAGTTGAGCATTTCACCTTGTCTTGAGATGGTTGCCAATAGTAAAACTGAAATTTCTACTATACACCTAAATATTTCAACTATCTCTTTCCGAATAATAAGAAATCTGATTTTTCAAATTACACAACGAGATATATTTTAGATGTCTATGAAATATCAGACAAAAGCAGATATATATATATATATATATATATATATATATGTGTGTGTGTGTGTGTGTGTGTGTGTTAGTGTACATGTATATATATATACATGTGATTGTACATGTATATATATAAACAAAATAATTTAGTCTTTTTGTTACCATAAATTGGCATTATTTTTGTTCAATAAAAATTTTTATATTTTGAATGTATGTAAAAGATGACGAAGAAATAAAAAAAAAGTAGTAATATACAAGGAAATAGTCATTTTATTTTTGAGTTTATAAATCATTATTCAAAGCACAGAGTTATATTAACGACAATAGCATTACTATATCATATAAAATATTTCAGAATAGAGCAATTGGTGATGTTATGTTACAGTGAATAGATCATTATAAAAAAAAATTCGTTTTTATAACTTAACTTCCAACTTCCTCCGAGATTAAAAGAGTTTAATATGCTTCGTTATATTTTCCTTTTTATCGCTATGTATCAGCGCTATGTTTTCTAAAATGTCTCAAGACAGAATTTAAAAGTGCTGGGTATGTATGACAGTGAAACTTTGCACAGAGCTTTTATTATTATAACTATTTAATTAACTAAACGTTAAACCGATAAATTCAAAATAAAAATCTTACGAATAAAAATAAATTACTAATATCTTTAAGCAGACATAGACAACAGAGCAAGTTCAAATACTGGCAGTAATCATATATTTTTAAAGACAAAATCAATTATAATTATCGATAAAATTGGTAAGATTGTTGGCTTCGCTTTTTCGGGTGATTAATTGGTTTTATTAACGCCGCACAAGAAGCAACACGATGGTAATTGGTGACGAACCTCGTACTTTTGAACCTCGGTCAAGAGACGAGGACGACACCTGACCTGGCACCCCCCTCTCCAAGCTTCAAAACCACATCAAAGTTCGGAGTGCGACCCCCACAGATTAACATTTCGAAAATCCAGTGTATTACGTAACTGGAAGAAACATTTCACATTGTGCAATGAAGGCTTACAGTTTCAAATCTATTATACATATAACAATGGATTAAACATGGCTCCATCATTTCACTCCGAAGTCCAATCGACAATCATCCGAGTGGACTGCACACGATGAATCCGCTCCAAAGCGTGGGAAAACGCAACATTCGGCTGGCAAGGTTATGGCGTCTGTATTTTGGGATGCGTATGGAATAATTTTCATTGACTACCTTGAAAAAGGAAGGACCATCCACAGCGAATATTACATAGCGTTATTGGACCTTTTGAAGGACGAAATCGCCGAAAAACGGCCGCATTTGAAGAAAAAAGAATGTGCTGCTTCACCACGACAATGCACCGTGTCACAAGTCAGTGAAAACGATGGCAAAAATCCATGAACTGGGCTTCGAATTGCTTCCTCATCCACCGTATTCTCTAGATCTGTCCCCCAGCGACTATTTCCTGTTCTCAGATCTCAAAAGAATGCTCGCTGGGAAGATATTTTCTTCGAATGAAGAGGTGATAGCCGAAACTGAGACCTATTTTGAAACAAAGGACAAATCGTACTACAAAAATGGTATCGAAAAGTTGGAGGGTCGCTATAATCAGTGTATCACCCTTGAAGGGAATTATGTTAGGTATAAAAAACTAATTTTGCTAAAAAAAAGTGTTTTACTATGGTAGGCCGGGGACTTTTCAATTGACCTGTTATGTATTTTTTTTTCCTAAATATTTGTCGGCAAGAGTTAAACACTTCAGATATATTCGTAAAATTTTAATAAAATACATATATTTGTTACAAACATCTCAACCTCACTTAACCCTTAAATTGAAGCGCAATGCATTAAGACCTTGAGCCTAAAATACTAGTTTTTAAACCGTTCCAAGACTCTGGCACGTATGCCGTGACGGTCGAGGGTACATGAGAAACCCTTTTTCCTGCCGGTGTGTTACCCTACCCGAAAGGGTTCAGCTAATCGAAATATGTTTCATTTATCTCATTGTTCATCTCAAAGATACAAAAACAGCAATAAACACAAGTGCCCAATATATTCGTAATTTATACTTAAGTAGTATTAACATAGCAGACTATAATCATTGAGGTTAACTTCAATTTACAAATTGTCTTGAACAGATCTTCGACGGTGGTTCAAAATGTTGCTGTTTGTAAGGCGTTGCTAAGGTAAGTTGGTGCTACCATTGTGTGCTACTATCTCATACTTAGCGCCAAAATAAATTTGACACTGATTCGTTTGTTAATTTTGATTCAGTAACTATTGTAGCCTACATTTAAATTTAATAGTGGCAGCGTCGAGTTACCGCCATACCTCATAATACACTGGAAACAAAGCAACAATCAGAACAATGAGTTGCTTCTAATGAATCTTCTCCAAAGAAGTTAAAGAAAGTCTCATCAGCCATAAATTTCCTTTTTCCCGCTCCTAATACGGGAACTTTTTGAACTGTCCTTGTTGTCGTAACAACAGCTTAATAAATATATAAATGAGTATTTGTCACCATTTACATAAGCAATTCACGCATTTTCGCAACTGATTCATATAAATAAAGTTAAATATTAAGGTTGTTTTTCTTAATCTCGCACTAGAAAGAACGCGAGGGCTATTGGTGACGGACGACGTAATTTCGAACCTCGATCAAGTGACGAGGATGATACCTGGGATGGCACCTCCCCCTTCTAACTTTCACACCACGTTAATGGGAGGACTTTGAGCCTGGACTGATTTACCGTGCGTCAGCGTCGGCAAAACGGCAGACGAACGAATGACGCGAGTCCATGACCATAAACACTAGGCTACCGTGTCCAATAAAAATACTGGTACATATTTGAATTAGTTAGGGCCGCGATAGCCTAGTGGTCAAGGTCGTGGACTAGCGACCGGCGATTTTCGTTCAGTAGCGGGTTCGATCCTTGGCCGCTAAAGACCCGCCGTGTAGCCGGGGCTGATGCACGTTAAATCTGTTCGGGGCCCAAAGTCCTCCCATTGGTGTGGTGTGGATGTTAGGAGAGGGGGTGCCAGCTCAGGTGTCGTCCTCGTCACTTGACCATGGTTCAAAATTACGAGGTCCGTCGCCAATAGCCCTCGTGTTGCTTCTAGTGCGACGTTAATAAAAACTAAAACTAAAACTAAATTTGAATTAGTTAAATGACATGCCTATTTTCCTTTACTTCATATTTTAATTATTTCTTTTTTAAATGATAGATTAGAACCACCTAATATACCAATTGCGTCATTGGTTGCATGATTAAATATAAAAACATATTGTATCCATTAATATCTACGTAGCTTAGCTGCAATGTGATGCAAATTAAAACGAATAAAATATGAGCTTAGATTTGTAAGAATGTTCCTCAAAGAGGAAGAATAAATACATACTCTAACTTTTAATGTATTAATGAAGAAATGAGCAAATTGTTTATAATATTTATTATATCATTCGAACAATAAAATATTTGTTGAAATAAATTAATATCGTCATTTAAATGTACGATGAACTCGAGAATCGTGAATATTTTAATAAATTATCTCTAGCATATTCTAAAAGAGTTTACACATAACTTGAAATTCTATACAGAATAAGTTTTCAATAAGAAATTAAAAAGAACCAGTGAAGAATTTATATCGCTTCGTAAACTATTCGTAACTACGCAATAGGATCATTTATATAAATTCTGAACTTCTATTTACGAAATGAAATAATAAAAAAAAAAAAAGATTTATCCATTGTTAAGAAAACATATTCTTATTCAGAAACTTTAACTTAATCAAACCTTCTACAATATTCCTGAACCACTCTACATTAACTAGATGCAAATTAGACATCTGATTCCCCACAATGAGGAAAGAGACTACCTTGTCGGAAACTGAGTTAACAGAATTCGGGGGAAAATACTACATCACCCTTAATCCAGCGAGACGTTAACTTGCAATTTACATTAAGTGACAAACTTATTTAAGCTGTTTATTGTTTGGAATACAAAGCCATTCTTATTCTTTACTTAAGGATGAATACATTACAAGATTTTAACTGTTTCATCCTGTTACCTGTTATCTGAATAAAATATTTGTTTCTGATACTACTACATTGTGACAAGCGATCGCGAATGACTCGTAGTTAATATAAAAGATTATAAAAAAAAACATCGTACTTAGTATTGATAAACCGTTTTAACAGAAAGCTGAGAAACATTTGATAAGGAAAGATATGAACTTATTTTATATGTAAGGTTCAATTAATATTTACTTTTTTTTAAGTAAAAGGAACATAAGTCATGTTTTAACATTGAAATATCTGTATCTGTATATTTGCTTATGTACAGAAAACCACATTTATAAAAATAAACAATTATTTTTGAGCAATTAATATTTAAAAGCTGTATTTACATTTGTGCATATATATTGTTACGAAAAATTATCCGGTGTGTGTAGGTGGACAGTATGGCAAGCTGAATACTAGTAATTTATTCTTTAAATAATAATAAAACAGGAAGCACAGACGACAACAAGATCGTACTTTGAAGGCCGGATGTGACGTCACATAGGCAGTTCTCCAATGTTTTGGTCCTATTCAGGAAACTTCTCGACAAAACTAGATTTTACTTGAAGATTCGTGATGACAATTTTTGTCGCCAAAGTCGCCAAATTTGTCGGAAAGTTTACTCTTTGTCACCAAGGCTGGAAGTCGAGTTCCTGTCTTACCCTTTGGCGTCCAGAGAGCCTGTGAACGTCTCTTAGCAACCATACGATCAGTATTGCTGGGAAGCAACATTTCGTATTTGTAACAATATATATATATATATATATATATATATATATATATATTTGTAAATATATATATATATATATATATATATATATTTGTAACAATATATATATATATTATGAATAAATGTTATATAAAACTAATAGATGAGTAAAAACGACATTAGAAATCATGGCTAGAACACTTAGACCAGTTATCCGAGTAAATTTATTGCCATTCGGTGATAGAGGGACAATTACATGAGATAATCCATGACCGTAGCACACGCTATGTCCGTTAACTTCAGTAAATTATACCACACATATTGGAGGTAACCATAGGCATAGTTTTGCCTTCAAGGTTAAAGTGAAGAGAAGGGATTTTATCTTGCTTAGAATTTATATGCAGCGATTTCATCCGCTTTCGAGGTAATAAATGCAGGTATTCCCAAGTACTTTAACTGCTCACAGAAAGCCTTGTAGGGATTACCTCCTACAGGTCTAGATCCATGGGAAAAGCTGAATGTGACATTTCAAGTGCGCGTGATTGCATAACTTAAAGACTAAATTGAAATGGTATCAGAAAATAAAAATGAGCTCTTTGCTATGAGTTAGATAATAGGAAAAATAGGGATATCAAATTATATGTTAAAGTTATATCATTGCATATATATATATATATATATATATATATATATATATATA
>BMAW01130600.1:60295-94537 GCA_019974015.1 Nephila pilipes | reverse complement strand
CATTTAAAATTAATAAGATAAGCTGAAGTTTTACTAAAAAAATAAATTAAAGTTTTTGTTTTAACATGCTGAATTGTAAATAATCTTCATTAGAAGATAGTTGAAAATCAACTAGTTAAGAAAAGAGATAATATAATTAAGAGATTGTTATAGATTGTAGACAATATTATTGAAAGAGCTTACCAGAATAAAAGTTTTTAATTATGATTTAACATTGGTTTTATTTTTACGTAAGGAAAAAAAAAGCAAAAAAAAAAAAAAATTCCTACGATTGATATCACATCTTTAATAAACTAAATAATAACTGTAAATATTTTACAATTTATGTAGTGTTTAAAATATGATTATTTAAAATGTATGTTGCTTAAAATATATAAGATGATTTTTTTTAATCAAATAATCGTTTATTGAAATCTGAATTATTTTTTTTGAAAATTTTATTTAAATAATTGTATACTACCATATAAATCATAAATGAGAAAGAAAAAGATTTTGTACTCATTTCAGATTGAAGCATGCAAAAAATGACAAGTGTGCTCGTACTTCAATCTGCGAAATTTAATACCATAAGGACTTCGTTCAAAATTTAATTCCTTATGAAAACACTTATCTCTTGAAACTGTTTACTAAAACATTTCCCATTCTTTATCTTCATTATTTTACAATTTCTGAAACTTCGCAAACATTTCAAGGGACATTTTTTTCCCCTTTATAATACGCAGAAAATTGATTTTTTTTCCTTTTCCCCACATAATACCTTAAGTCCTTCTGGATGAATTAATGAAAAATGGAATAGAGCAATTAAAACGGAGCTTAAGAACAATATCTTTTTCTCTTTAATTAGAATTTAAAGACAGTGAGAAATCGTTTGAGAACTTTTTGCTGTTTAATTAAATCACTTGACTCAAATGAAGTCTGCAAATAAAAACTCTATTGGTTCGAATCGTTAATTAGATGCTTTTGATTCATTAGAAACCTTATGAAAGGATTAAGAAGAAAGTTAAATCATTTTTTTTTAAATCGAAATCTCCGAACTGTTTGTTTCAGCATTAGTATAACTTCGTTTTTTTTTTTTTTTTTTTTTTTTTTTTGCAATTACTGAAGTAATTGGGTATGAGCTCTTAAAAAATCTCGTTCAAGCATATTAAAAGATTATTCATTTATTGCTTTGTTATTGTAGAATCTAGAAACGGGTATACAAATTAATTACAAAAAAATAATAAAAAAATACAAAAGAGACAGCTAATGAAACACATTCATTTTTGCAATTTTCCGAAATCTGAATTGAAATTTTAATTACAAAGATTTAATTGTTAAGAATTAAATATTTATGCTTAATTAAACATTCTACTGTAAACTAAACAAAAAATAGAAATGTTAGGATATTATTAGACCTGACAAATCAAATGAAAAGAGCTTCAGTTTGAAGAAATTTCATATAAAGTATACTTTCCCTCTTCTCCTTTTTTAAAATATCCCAGACTAGTTATGTTGGCACAATCATTTATATCAAATCCTGCATAATAGTTAGGGCCAGATGGTAATATATGTAAAAGTATATACATTTTAGCGAAATATTTTTAAAATTACAATATGAATTAATATTATTTTTGAATTATATTTTGTAAATTTTATTTAGTTTTAAAATCAATTAATGTTTTATATTTGGTATTTTATTTTCAAATAGCCGAGATAAAACAAGAAATAGAATAATTTAAATACAGAAAAAATAGGTAAGACAAGGAAGCATTAGGATAATTGGCTGAAAATAAAATGAATTTCATATACCGAAGACTCATTTTTCTGGTAATTTTTTTTATTCCTTTCAAATTATTGTTAAGAGAAGGAAAAAACATACAGTGATTGTAGAAAGTATCCGTATAAGAGTACTATTGTGAAAGAAGCTATTTTTAGTATGTTAATTTGAATTAAATTAATTCAAAAGATAACATCAAATAAAACACTGTCCTATAAATATGAATATGGCTTTAAAAAGTGAATAAATACTGAAGTGTTTTTTAAATGTAAAGAAAACCACAGAGCATTGTGATTTTGAGGCGTGTAAAAAAGTAACGTACATTGAAATTGGAAACAAAAAAAATTAAGTGTTTTGTGATTGGATAAGGGAGTTTTTTGTTTTGTTTATAAGTGACATCACTCATCTTGAGGCATATATAGGATGATCTGGTGGAATTTAAGTTTAATAGAAAATGCAGAATTTCTTATACGGGTTTTAAGTAAAAAACAATTTGTTATTCTGACAGAAAATTGATTATAAAACTTTGTGTAATATTTCATTATTAGATTAGTATATCCCGTTCAACAATGCAGTTAATTTTTCAGAAGTTATATGGCTTCTGGAACCATTTCACGCGAATTCGTTGTTAAAATTTTAGGGAAGAAAAAAGTGCTCCTAAGCATACAGCATTTTTTTTTTTTTTTTTTAAAAGAGAGGTACAGCTGTTTCTGTAGATACAGCTCGAAATGCATGTAAGCAACAAGGTTTCCACGGCCTTGTTTCATGAAAAAAATTCTTTGTGAATTAGAGGAATCGAAAGTTAGGATAACACTTCGCTACAAAATACGTAAACGAAAGCCTAGAATTCCGAAAAACAGTTGTTTTTTCTGACGAATGTAAGTTTAATGTTTTTGGATTATTCAATAGACGGATAGTAAGGAGGAAATGAAACACAGAAATGTATCTATAGAATTTACTTCCAGCGATGAAACATGGAAGTGGGAAAGTGCTTGTTTACGGTTGTAGGAATATCTCAGGAAACGGTAATTCAGTCGCAATTGATGTAATTATGAATCATCAGATTTATATAGACGTTTTGAAAATAATGAACTATCTAGTGCGATAGAAATGGGTTTTCATTATCATTATATGTGTATACGTGAAAAAGATCAAAAGCAAACAGCTCTAAATACACGGTCATAATTTTTATCTAACATTGATAAATTTGTGAATTTTCCTCCTCAGTCACCAGACATCAATCCCATGAAACACGCGTGAAAAATTCTTGGTCAAAATATTAGAACCAGTTCGATTTCTAATAAATATGACATGAGAAATGCTCTTAAATAAGAGTGAGACTAACTTTCTATTTCAGTGCTATTGAACTCTGTTGAATGTTTGCAAATAAGACTCAGATAACAACTATTCAAGCCAAATGTGATACCCTACAAGTTATTAATTAGAAAATTCTAGCATAAACTTTTGAGGTTATGTGTATTGTTCGAATATTTTCTTCACCAAAAGATTGTGCATTATTTATGTCTTGCAGTCTGATATTTTTACATACAAATAGCACATTGTATCCTGTTATATATATTTAAAGACTTATTACATAATTTAATTATGTTTTTTTCCATAGTGAGACTTATTTAGATTATGACTATCAATGTACGAATGTTTTTTACACTCATTGTAAAGAACAATCTGGATAAAAAGTTATACAATTAACTTAACACATTGAACTTTAACTTGAAACAATGACAAGCTTTCTTCTATTTAAGGAAAAACAAACGCATTGTTTTTGTTTATATTTTGAGTCTATTAAACTGTACGACTATTAAGAGTTTGTAAAAGAAAAAATATTTGCTGAGTTAATATCTTCAATTCGGTATTTGTCAAAGCTCAGAGTATTTTATTACATAGTTTCACAAGGAATGTGTAAACAGAAACCATTTTACCAACTAATTCGGCTACTACAATATTATAGTCACAGAAAGGATAACAGTACAAATTACAGTCATAAGTGTCGGCAATCGACAACTCCAATGATACGAGACAGGATCAGCTATTGGTACCATGCATGAAAGCTCAAACTAACAGAATAATTGAGCTTTAGAGCCGGGAATATCCGTATATTGCATACATTTTGTAAGCATATAATTTTGATTTAAGCACAATAGTATCATGTTTTGCTCGTAAATAAGCTGAACGCTGTGTAATAAAATTTAACTGACCTATTGAAAATAATATAAAGGCAAATATCTCAACAAAAAAAATTAGTGGTAGCTTTAATTACTTTATTATGAAATTTTTTTAATTACTAATTTCAGAAATCCCCAACCCTATGCCCGCTGGCAGCATTTCGCCTTCTGGCGGTTTCAGCTGTTGTACAACCACGATAGAAAATTATCTAAGTTTTGTAATGAAATGGTATATAATTTTTTTAGTTAGTAATCAAATAGAGAAATATAAGCATATTTATTTTAAAAAGTTATTTGTTTATAATTATATATTTATCCTTTTATCTAAGCTTACCAGATATCCCAGTTTGAAGGTAAGGTCCCAGTCACCCGGCCAGTTTGTCATTTTGTTCTAGTTGCTAATTAAAATTCTTAAAAAAATTCACGCATTAAAATATTTTGATGTCTCCATGAACTACCGTAATGTCTGCGATTGTTCGCAAATTGTGCCATACGCACTGTAAGCTTTTGTTTGCATAAATTAATAATTATTTATTTTACATAAGAATATAAATTTTTACATCTTAAAATTATATTTTTACAATTTTTTTTTATATTTTATGTCTTATTACTATGTCAATCCTAAAATTTACTTCGAGAAGATAAATGTGGCCGCTGGCCCACCAGAATTCTAAAATGTGCTCAATGATACAAAAAAAAGGGGGACATCGGCGTCTTTTATTCAACATCATCACGTAACAGCACGGGGGGGGGGAATCTTGGGGAGGAATCTTGTCATTGAAAATTTGGTTAGATTATGATCACCACTGTAGTGTCTGCTATTACTGGCCCTGAATTACTATAACTGACACAATACTTTGGCGTCAAGCAAGGGTTACAGTCTAGAGACAGACGGGCGTTGGCCTTTGAGAAAGAAGGTGATAAAAAAATACGTCTAAATTTGAGCGCAACGTACGGCGCATATGCAAAGTTTTGTTTCCCTATGATTTGCGTGAATATATGCATATTTGAAAGATTTATTAGTGTCTTTATTGAAGAAGGGGAAACACTACAACCGTTATGGAGTTCGTACTTCACTTATTGAACTTCAACACTTAATTTAAGGATTTTGTAACCAAATTTGATTTAATTTAACGTGAAGAAGAGTATAGTTTCGTGTTCGAACACTGATTCCCCTAAAAAACCGTCATACTGAGGAACACATGCTTCAGAATTCAAAGTTCGCGCATTGGACTATTGTGGACAACTTCAGGATGAAGTACCAGCTCAGATGTCGTCCTCGTCACTTTACCAAGGTTTAAAAATACGAGGTCTGTCACCAATATTTCTCATGGTGCCCCAAAATGCGATTTATAGGCAATAAATAAATCAATTAATCCTAGGATGTTCTCATTAATCCACGTTACGATCCTTAGTGAAATTAGGACTCGAAATCATAATTTGATTCATGAATTTCTGACGACGAAGCTAGAGATCTAAGCTCCAGGAATACACTACCTACGTTAAGTGTATATTGAAGTGATTTATTATACGTAATTTAAATTGGTATATTATTATATAGTTATACAATGAAGCTGTGCTGCTATACTCTAACATTATTTAATGGTTATACAATGAAATAATATAATGTTAGTATAGTGATATCAAGCATATTTTCTCTGTGTTGCTATTATGGTACATTAAAACAATGACATCATTAATGATTTAAACTATAGATTACTGTATATACTTGTGAGCTATTCAGAGTTCCACTTTTCTCCAACAGTTAGCTAAAAGCATTGTTTACCATCTACAACTCAACAAGCAAACATCTTGATTCCTCCACGCCCAAAGTGATAGTCTGCGAACCTACAGCTGTATATTTACTGCACATTGCAACAATTAGAAGTGAATGCGTTTATTGAACTTTTGTCTCTCAATCATTATTCGTGCAACAATTCAATTAATGCAAAAATTCTGAAACACATCCAGGTTGAATGATGAGTGATTGTTTATTAATGTCACACATTAAAAGCAACACAGGGGCTATTGTTGATTGACCTCGTAATTTTAAATATCGTTTAAGTGACGAAGACATCTGACACGTCCACTCCAAATTTTCATACTACGACAATAGAGGGATAAAGGATCTCAACAGATTTAACGTGCAACAGACTCGATACCCGATAGATCTTTAGCGTTATCAAGAACTCGAATCTACGAATCAGTGGAAATAACGCCGGGCATTAGGATGCGACCCAGACTATTCTACTACGTATACACATACTCAAGTACATATACACATACTTAATTTTTTTTTAATAAAATTTCTCAAAGTGTTTGACCAAAAGTCGTTGTTCCTTCTCATCAAATAATATATTCGGAAAGTAATTTGCTTACTTAATGCTCTCATCTACCGGCCATTTTGATTTCCTGAACGTAATGTATGGAATTTCGACTACCGTTCTAAAAACTTTACTATTTGACCTCTTTGAATGCAACAAAGCGCATTTGAACGAACACAAAATAATGAACGTTTCTTCAGAATTAAATTTTTTCCTCCAATTTTTAAAAATAGTTTTAAAGACCAGAAAACACACAAACGAATCATTAAAATAGGTGTAAAAATATTCTTGAAAATTGGAGAAAAAATTTAACTCCGCATAAGCATTCATTGTTTTTTTGCTCTTTCAAATGCACTTTATTGCATTCAAATAAATTAAATAGTAAAGATTTGAGAACGGTAGTCGAAACACCATAGGATTAACATTGCGTTTACGAAATCAAAATGACTGGTAATCGGGAGTCTTAAGTTGTGACCATTAGTCCTGGGGAAAGGGAGCACCTCCTCCTAAATAAATTTCGTTTTTTATTCACTTTATTCAAATGCTTCTTCACCAATAATGCTTCAACCGAGTTTTAATTCTCATACCCTGTTTTTCCCTTATTAATTAAAATATTTTCTGAGTTCTCCATGCGTTATTGATCTCAATTTCTTACCAATTTCTTAAATTTTTAATAACAGTTTTTATTACGTTGATTATGTTTCCATTTTACACATAAAAATTCATTCTTGCTACTCAATATTTTTGGTTAAGATCGGTTAAGTAATTTTTTTAAACAATTTCTCTTTTTATTTTTTAAAAATCTTTTTCGACTTTTCTTATTCAATTATGTTGTATATATATAACTTCCTGCCGAATCAATTTACATTAATGTTTATGAAAATATAGTCGTTTTTGTGTGTGACGTTAATACTTCATTTTAAATCCAAGATAATTTTGTTAACAAAATACCGAAGTGTCTTTTGTTGAAGTAAAAAAAAAAAAAAATCTAAGCAGAAAAATTCCTTTGTTCCAACTTTATATTTTTCAACTCACAATATTTTTCTTTCAATAAATTTCGATTATTACAAACAATTTTCAAGCCTTTCTTCATTTTTCTATTGCTTAGATTTTATTCAAATTAGTGATATTTATTTTAATTTACAAATCCTTAAAATAACTTGAAGGCAGTTCATTTTTACTTTGAGAAAACTTCAAATCTGCTGAAAAAAACATGCTAACAGTAAAACCAAAACTTCTCTATCGCTCTGAACTACCTACCCACAAGAATGAACTCTTCCACCGACTGACCAATCACCGTCTAGGAATCTTCCTCTCCGATTCTTCGCGCGCACATCGAGACAAGTTCTGGTTTCGTTTAGACGCTTTCAGTATTCAGTCCCTCTCTCATCAAACACAGTCGCATCTAGACTCATCGACACCCAGAGTATATCGTTTGGCGAAAAAATCGAAGGGGGGGAGGCTGTTCCTAAAAGAAACGGCTTCCCGCTGTTGTCGAGCTGCGAATCCGTGGCTGACGTAAGTACAACTTTGTTGGTGTTGTCTAGATGTTGTATGTCACGTGCTTTCTGCCGGGTGGTGTAAACAATAGCACGACGTTTCACACGAACACGTGAATTTCTAGTATCGATTTGTCACTCCTACTGAAAAAAAAAAAATAATAATAAAGGCGAATTGTTACAATAACATTTGTTGTTGATCGAACTTCTACACGCGATGCTTTTTGGTGTTGTTTGTGGTTGCATGTTTTTGTGAAATTTATTTTTTAGAAGCTTTTGCATTGTTCTTGCTTGATTTAGAACGTAGTTTTATGTATGGAACGCTATGATTACTTTATAAAAAAATGCGTAATTTAGTCTTTTATTATGATTAGGTGATCGAAAAGAAATAATATTAAAAAAATCGCATTAGTCATTGAATTGATTTAATGTCTTAAAAAATCCAATATTGAGTAATAAAAATAGCTGTTCCGTGACAAAATTACATGCATTTATTATCGTTTTATTATCTGGATTCAGTGATATTAAATAACAAGAACTGCATTTGAAACATAATGTTTTGCGTTACAGTATGCATGCTTTTTTTGGTGTGTAGTAAAATAGTAGTTATTTCGTGTAGCAAATTTGTATCTTGCTTTTAGTTGTTTTTTAATAAATTGTTTGTAGCATCATATTTATAGAAATGCACTTAAAGAGCTCTGCAAATTTTTACATCTTGTATAACAACCTTTTTTTCTGATAAGATCCTTTTTAATTTTATTGAAAGAAAATTAGTTTATAAATTGAATTAAAGGAAAACAACATCATCAATGTTGTTAGCTTCTTGTAAAAGTGGATAGTTTTTCTGCTTTATTTTTAGTAAATTTTATTTAAGTGGTTTCTTTTCTTGTAAAAACTTTAAGATTACGTTCTTTAAAATTTAAGAGAAAGATAATATGTAATTGGTTCCCCTCATCAAAGAAAAGTAATTCGTAAATTTTTCTGTATGACACAGTTTGAATATTTAAACAAACAGAGATGTAAAAATTAAATCATACATAAAATTTAAGTCTTGCGGATTTGAAAACATGTAAAATTTCATTAAGTAGGATTAATGAGGACTAAAGCCGTTCCGATTGATTGAAAATCTGAGTTAACCGGAGTACAGGAGAAAAAAAAAAGGAACAAAATGAAAGATACATAGAAAAAATTATCTTTATATTGAACAAGTAGGTATGAATCATATTTAAGGAAAATAAAGACGCATACTCTGTGAATAATAAAAATGCGTTTAAAGTTGTTTTATTCCATGTTCCATTTGGAGAACACAGTACCGTATGCATTTTGTTACTGGCGAGAATTGTAATTAAGGTTTTGTTGTGTGTGTGTGACTTTGCTTAGAATACTTGTTAAGTCCCTTCGCCTTTCGTTCATTCATAACTTCCAGCAGATTTCAGTAAAGATTTTTTTTTTCAAAATACGTGGTTTAAATAAATAAATGCTGTGGAAATTTCCAGGTAATTTCGCAAAACGATCCTAGTTAAAGGAGTCTGACTTATCAAAGTTCTACTGTAATTGCAAATTTTGTCAAAAGCGATTGGTGACATTTTATATAATCAAAAAATATTGAATAAAAAAATTTAATTTAAATTTGAGAAGCTCATTCGAAAAGAGGAAACAATGTGAACTGTTTTATTCCTATTACAATCTAGATCATTAAACCCTGAACTTTATATTTTATAAAACTAATAGTATGAGTATGTCGTAATTCAGTAAATAAATGTAATTTAGAAATGAAAAATTTTCACAATTGAGATAAATATTGATATTTATTCTGAGATTTAATTAAGAAAAAAAAATGTAAAATGAATAGTAAAATAATAATGAATTAAAAGGAAAACCCACATATCCATCCGTTCATGAATATAATTACAACTATATTTATATCGGATTTTCTTTAAAACATTAAAATTTTTGTTAGGAGCTGATATATGAAATTCCCAATAATTTTTAAAACACATAACTTTCACATTTATTCTCTAATAAATTCCTTATTATTCGAAAATAAATTCTAAAAAAGTATTGCTTCAATTTCAAACTGTATCTCTGGCATAATATGCATCCGACGTCACTATGCTTCGGAATGGAACACTGCAAAAATATGATTTTTAAAAAGTATATTTACTGTCAAAAAGATATACGAGAAACGTTTTAAATTCTGTTATAATAAATTATTTAACTAATATATATGTGCAAGAAATTGTGAAGCTAAGGAAATAATTATAAGACAAATTAAAGTTTAAGCTAAAAAGTGTAAATATAACTGAAAATTTAGATGATGAATTTAATTTTTCCGAAACAAAAGTAATTGGTCAAAGATCTATTTGGAGAATAAGGTTTCATATAAGCATATTTCATCAAAATTAAAAATTTCATGCTCTACATTTTGTCAATATATATTCCTTAAGAATACATTTATTTTGAAAGCGTCCATGGCTCAAATATCTATGGACTGTTGTATAAAAGTAAACTTTACATCCAAAAGCAGATAAATGTTCTATAAATCACATAACACATCTCAGATTCTGTCGGTTACGAACACCAAACTATTGCATTAGAAGTCCATACTCTCACAATTATTTCTTTCCAAGCTCTCTCTATCACAAGATTATTTCATTAATTTCCATTATCTTTACTCTCCCTCCTAATTCTCGTCCAAAACATCGATTCCCTAAATAAGTTATGCACTGAATTAGTTGAGTCACACGCTTCTCCACTGGTTAGCATTTAAGCTCATATACCAATCGTGGTGGGACTCAAGTTGACTTCCTGAAACCCGGCTCCTACTATTTTTTCCCCTTTACCTCCCCTTTCCATATTTGCATCGAAAGACCCTCCTTTTCCCAGATTAAACTGGAAAACTGGAGCGGGGGGATGCATTTGAAAGAATCGATTGGGAAAGACCCCTTTCCTACAAGAGTCTACTCTTCCGTATACGAAACTCATTTACAGACATTAAGATCGAGCACTTCTCTCCCATTTAAATCCACCAATGCAGTGAATCATTTCAGGCTGGTTAGAGTTTGATAGGGGATAATTTACAAACTAATAATGGAGATTTCCAGATTCGGAGAGGATAAAAGAAATTGTATGGTTATATTGTGTTTTAAGAGCAGAGGGAGATTTGTAAAAATGGGCTTTTGAATGGAAGATATTGAAAATTTCAGTAATATTATTTTGCCTTCTTTTATTGAGAACAAATTTCTTATTCAATGAGAGAATTTAAAACTATTTGGAAACCAATTTAAGTTAGATTTATGCAGTTGCTTATTACTCAGTTATCATGGGTTTGATTTTCTCAAATGGTATTTTGTTTTTAATTTTTAAAAATTTATGTTTCTGAAAAGAAAAGACCGAAAGGTTTTAACTACTTATTGTTTTAAATAGAAAATAGTCATTCTGCATAAATTAAATGTTAATCCCATAACAATTGATATGACTTTTAATTAATACATCGTCTTCATTGATGATAATGCATCTGTCACAAGAACATCTTATCCCAACTTTTTGTACAAGTTTCTGAATATACTAAAAATATTTAATAAGAAGAAATAAGTTATTCTTGACATTTATATCATTTAAATTTATTTGATAAATAATATTATAAAATACTTCATAAAACATTTTTATAAAGATTTAATAACGAATATTATTAATAGTGTGTTTCTTAAGATTTCGAGCAAATATCTGATCTAAAATTAACTTAAAACACCCAAATTGTGGCCAATTGCTTGAACATTTCTAACATTAATCTGTCTACTGTAATGGTTTTTAATAGCTATCATAATCTCTCTGTACTGTGGGAAAAAAATATTTTTATTGATCTTGAAAAGCTCAAGATATTTCTTTCGAATCATTGATAGATTTTAATAATATATAAAGCATACAATGCTTTAAAATTGGTGATAAAGTTATGAATTTATGTAATATTATAGAAACCTAATGTTCCAAGATATATACTTAGATAAGCTAGAACATAATCGATGAGACCACTGAATGTGTGATTAATGGTTCATCTAATGTATAACAGAGATTCATGAATGAAAATTTTTTATTATTAAAAAGAACAAGTAACATATTCGAAAAGTGAATTCTCTAGCTTGACTATAAGTAGGAAAACTATAATTGGATTCAGACTTCTATTTAGGATTACGATGTCCAAACATGGAGGAAGCATTAAACTTGACAAAATCCGCGCACGTTTCTCATTAAGATCCCGTCGTTGCTACGGGATATGGACAATTTTATTTTTCTCATCTTATTTTCACCTTATTTTTTTCTTACTTTTTTTCCTCTTCTTTTTTATCTCTTGTCAGTGTCACTCCTTTATTCGTATATATTTCAAGAACGATTTCTTCTTTAGTTACCCGACGACTGTTTATGTGCGGTCGATTTGGCAGTCATTGCAAAGGACCCTGTTCGGTTCGATTTCTTTCGTTCTGCACCCCACCCCACGGTGTAAAAGAAGGAGAAAGGCAAAGAGAAGAATTTCCGACTCCTCTAACGAAACGTTCTGTAAATAACTCTTTTCGTTTCTTGAAAATCAGGCAAAAAATTCTTACTTTGGAATGTCCCTCTTTCGCTTCGAAATTTGGAAGCGATTGCTAGGAATTCTCACCGTCAATATCGCTTTCTAAGAATAAGAGTAATGCGATACTTTGTATTCTGGAAGAGAGGAAAGCTTTTCAAAACATGTCATTTATTGTGATACAGGATTAGAAGTTTCAGCTGCGCTCATTAGAAAAGTTGTGATAAGTTAAGAACAACATTTCCGAAGCATATGAAGAGAAGAGTTCACAGTACTTAATATAAAGGAGGAGTATATACATAAACTGGCCCATCCCTTCTGTACTATATAATTCAAAAGTTCATGTCTTTGTCTATCCTCTTAAGGGGACTCAGGACTCTTTAGCAATTATGTTTGCGAAAAAACATTTTTTTTTTCTTCAAGCCAATATAAAATACCAAAAAACAAAGCAGAAATCTAACGTTTTTACCATATAACATTTATCATAAAAAAATTCATATTTTCATATAATTTTCAAAAGTATTATAAAATATAAATTGGACACTTATTCAAAATTATGAAATTTAATATTTTTCTGCATGCTAGATTCTAATGCACAACATTGATCAAAATTTACAAAAGTTCCGTTATTTAATTAGAAAATGATCAGTTTTGAAGATAATCATACTTTTTAAGAAAATGTACAGCAAATTTTCTTTATTAAATACAATTAGTTAAAAAATTATGAAATTCTAAAAAAAGATACGATTAAAATTCATATAAATTTTTTTCTTCTGATAATGTGTCTAAAAGTTGATGTATAAGTCACAAAGAAACTTATTTTGCACATGTTAATGAAATTTCAAACTAATATAATAGTTTCTGAAAATCTTGCGTGCAAGATGAAAATTTTTTGTTTTTGTTTTTGTTTTGAGAAAAAATGAAGTTAAAGTTGAAATATAAGAAGAATATAAGTTAAGTGTGGTTCATAAAGCTTATTTTCAATATCTCTGGAAGTTTTGGTAGTATTGTCACAATTTTGGCCCCACAATATTAAGAAAAGATGGGGCTCTAGCATGATATATTTTTCAGAAAATCGAACGTTTTGAATTTTAAAGATCTTGAGATCCCTTAAATGAATCTCTCATTCTCTGTGTTATCAAAGATAAACATGTAATAAACTTGCTTTTCTTTAAATAATTATATTATTTATTTTAATTCTTTCATTTATTTTTATTTTTAATGAATTTTATATTTGTTGTTATAACGATGATTCTATCAAAAAGTTGTCTGCAATTTATTGTTAAAAGGAAGCGGAACATTCGCAACCAATGAATTAAATGTTTTAGTACAGAGATCTTCACGATTTTTAAGTCATAAAGCATGATAAAATATACTAGGACTTAACATATTTGAATTATGGCCAGTAATTAAGCATAATAATTTTTATACAAATTTTATTTAATTCCAACAAATTTACAATACATTTCGAAGTTCACGAATGTAAAAATTTTTAATTTAGGAAGTTATTGTAAAAAAAATTCATTTCCCGTTATGTGTTAATGAAAAGTCTTACAATGGTTTAAAATGCTTGCTTATGAGGCAAGAACAGACCTATTTGCGGTCCCTTTGAAGTTTGATTTAATAAAATACAAAATTTATATTTAAAGAAAATGAATCTTCTTCCATTATTGCTTAAATTTCCAAAATAAAGTAAATTATTGTTGCATTCTGGAACGAATTAGAAGAACAAGCACTGAACTACACTTCTTGGTAACAAATTGCAATCGAATAACGTTCACAAGATGCAACTGATGAATCGTGCAAATTGATAATAATAATTACGAAGATCTACAGTTGCGCTGTACGAGTTGTGCTAAGTATTTTTTTTATCGTAATACAAATAGCAGCTACATTTCAATATGTTAGTGTTAAATCCCAGAACATCGGGTAAAAAGTCTTACTTGTAGCATTTTCTTTGAGTTAAATGATAATACCCAAGAAGCAAAGCTGTGGACAAAACACACAAGGCTTACATGACAAGTATCATTTGACAAAAAGATCCCGTTATATCATTGGCGAAAGATTTTATATTCTAGAAAAATGAGAATTTCTCTAATTTTTCCGAATTCATCTATTAATAGAATTCTAGAAACTGAAAGTAATTAAGGTTCGCATGATTCTAAATTGAGAGTTAAATTAGATTTTAGCGTAAAATGAGCGACATTTAAACATAAAGAAAAAAAAAAAAAAAAAAAACCCAGCAAATTTTCAGAGGGAAAGAATAAAATGAAATTTATCATATATATATATATATATATATTTGTGTGTGTTTGATGTAATACAAACATTCATGTCTTACTTGGCTAAAAAGAGCGATAATCCAAGATATTTGACCTTGAAACTGCCAGTATAAAAAGATTACCCTTATGCAGGAGAAGACAGGAGGGATTTCCGAAAAATTCTTGAAACTACCACCAAACATTTCTGAAATTAATGAGAAAGTAGATTTTAATTCGTTTAATTAATCTTGCGGGAAATAAAATATATATTAAATTTTTGTTTTAAGATAGCTTAAATTCATATACATCCCTTTTTCCACGTTAAATCTGCCAATATAACTGACTCTTATTTCTTCTATATTATCTCTTGTTCCAATTAAAAAATATTTTTTCTTGCTACTCTAACTAATAGCGTTACATTTTTCTTATTTTCTCTCAAATACTGGGTATTTCTGTTGTATAAGTTTATCATTAAGTTCAATATTATTCTTATACCTGTTTATTTTATGTTATTTTTTTTCCCTCAGAAACAAAAATACATTATGTGATCAGTAAGAATTGGGGGGGGGGGTAAACGATCACGTGGTCTGATAAGCGATGCCTAACACAAATGCTTTCGAAAATATGTATAAATTAAGGTAATATTCCCCACATTACGTGACATTTTTTCTTAACCATTGTATAGAAAGCAATGTATTTAAAATAATCATAATACCATTCATTTTATTATAAAAATAATACCATTAATTTAGCATATTAATAATAATAATATCAATAATTTAGCTTAGTAATAATACTAATAATTTTAATATGATAATCATACCAACCGATATTTTATTAATAATTTTAATACAAAATTAGTTTACCAATAATTTTAATATAATAATCCTACCAATAATTTCTTAATACATTTTCTTCTATTTGCTGTCTGCTTCACATTTAGTCAACCAACACAATAAATATACAGATCACGCAAAACTAAAACCAATTTTATATTCATTTGAAAAATTTGTTACGGAATATTTATAAATTTTAAGAGCACATTATGGTACTCCACCATAAGGTATAATTTACATTATTATTAATCAAACTTACATTAATATATTAAGGGTTTTTTCCTCTTTAAATTAAAATTCTAAATTTGAGTCTTATTTTTAATATTAGGCGAATGCAATTTTCAATGAAAATTAGATAATTGAGTTTATCACTTATATCATATCTGACGGTACCATTACCTATTAGAAAGACGGTTTCTTCAATACTTCTTAAGCCCACATAGTGAAAAATGCCACAAGAGTCTTATCCTTCTAAAAAGCTATTCCCAGGCCGAGAAGAGGATTCAACCGGAAGGGTCGAGCCACACACCACAGAAACCGATCGATGGTCCACGCAGCCCCCCTTTCTTTTTCGCCAGGGAGGGTAAAAAAGAGGCAGCCCCCGTGACCGCTATCCGTGGTCTCATTTCCTGACTCGTAAGTGGCCTCATCAGAAGCGGGCCCGGGGGCTTATGCGCTTTTGCAATTTGTTCCTCTGCTTTTGGATCGGTTTCTTTCGAAAAAGTCTGCCCCAGGGCTCCAAGCTTCCCTGTCTTTTAATCAAAAGCGAAAGGGACATGGTTTCGCTCTTGCGCTTCGCCGAATGATATTGAACTTCAAGATTTTCTTTGAGAAAACTTTTCCACCACCTTTCGCCAGTACGACGGGTCAGAAATAAAGAACAGGAAATCTTTGGCTTTAAAATAAGTGTGTTTCGCTTGATTGAAAAATGTTTCGGGAACCGTTTTGGAATTTAGAAATTGTAGGGATGGATTCGTATCATGTAAGAAAGGCGTATGAGTGTGTTTTATGCATTCGGGTTTTGTTAATTTTTTGAATTATGAATAAATTTATTTTTTTATATTTCTGAAAGATGAGTTATTGTGAAATGATTGAAATATCAGAACTGATAAATAAAATAAAGAGGAAAAACGAAATTATATAGTTACTTCCAATGTGCCTGAAATTACTATTCTTTTTAAGCCTTAAATGTAGATGATTTTCTTGAAATAACTTTTTTTGGATTAATTACTTAGTGAACATTGTATATGTGTGAGTGTACGTTCATAGACTTTATTGATTACTCGAAAAGATATTGTTTTTATTTGGTGAACTTCTTTTCAAGCTGCACGATTGTGATTTGATTGTTAATTAACGTCGCACTGAGAAGCAACACGAGGACTATTGGCGATGGACTAACTTAATTTTGAACCTTGATCAAGTGACGAAGGAGGGAAGACGAGAGAGGGAAGTGCCAGCTCAAGTGATCAGGAAGAGACCGGAGATGGCACCTGCCTCTCCAAATTTCCGCATCAGGCCAACAGGAGGACTTAGAGCCTCGACATATTTAACGTGAATCAGCCCAGCTACACGGCGGGTCTTTAGTGCACTTCAAGGAGCAGAGATGGATAGATGCACTTAATAATTTTAAATCTAGATTAGAGGACATAAGACTTACACATAAATTAAGCTTTTTTTTTTTAACTAATTTCTACTTTTCGTAAATAACGATTTTGAAGTTAATTAAGTTTATACCGTGCAAACACTTTTCGTATCCCTGAGCTCCAGTTTTTAGTTGTATTTGTCTTGAATGTGCCTTATTAAGATGCAACTATATAAATCAGTTTTCTTCAATTACTATGTATATAGGTGACACAGTTTGCTTTAAATTTAATTACAAGTAGGGAGTGTGCCATCATTAAGTGTTGACCCTTTCAATTTCTTTAACTAACTATATTTTCACTGAAATACAATGCATATAAATATTTCCCTTACACTTTAAAGTAATCAATGCTGACTCAGAAATCCAGAAAATATCTAACCTTTTAATATTGTAATTATAAAATGTTTTTAGAAATCAAAGTATCGGAATTATCGACCCATGTATTTTCTTCAGAAGAATAAAATAACTCTAACGATTCATTTCTTGTACATTAAAGAAAAGCAACACATCTAATTGGTTCAAGAAAGGAAGAAAAATTTGTAATTCAAAATTCACTCAAATTTGGTAAAAAAAAAATACCAAAGGACTGTTATTTATTTCCAAAAACTAATTCAGACAGATAAATCGTCATGAATTTCGAAAAGAATGGGGGAAAAGGGAATTTTTTTTTAATTAACAAGATCCAGGTAATATTTCACTCATTAACATGACATCTGAAATTGAAATTCTACATTAAGATGGTATTCTCAGTTATATTAGGAAATTCAGCGCAATTGTTCTATTATTTTTATATAAATCGTTTTGAAAGAAAGAAAAGGAAAGAACATTACTGAAAAAGAAACTATTTCACATTCCACAGTTAGTTCATAAAAACAATAAACACGAAGAAATTTATTTTCGTATGTAAAATTTAATAAATAAAATTTAAAAAAAAGACATAAAGCTCTGGAAAAAGTTTAATTTAATCGTCATCTTCTTCGCGTGCTATCGATGTCTCGTACAGATTGTCACTATCTATTGAAGATAATCAAAAAAAAAAAAAAAAAAATTGTTCACTTGTATAATACTAGGAGAAATCTAGGGAATGGTCTAACTCAGTGATGGGCAAACTCCTTTGCAAGAGGAGGGAAAATAGCGGGCCAATATAATTTATGGTAAAATTTTTAAACGAGTATATAAATGTTAATGTGATGAATGAAACTCTAATTGCAATTTTAAAAATTCCTTAAATTCAGATTAGAATTTCGATAACTGATTCTGAGAAGTTATGCTAAAATCACCTGCCAGTTTATTTGTAATAGAATTCTTTGTAAGGTTAATAGTAGAAAACACTTGTTCATATATTAAAGATGAAGCAAACATAACACTTATTTTCTAGGCATGAGATATTAAAATTGGGAAACAAACGTTCGATGAAACGATTTATAAAACTTTATATTTTGAACTTTGACAATATTTGCTTAAGATGATTGTTAGATTGTAACTCAATTAATTCAAACTGCTCATCTGGTCTCAGTGCTTCACAATTTATGTTGAAAGGTATAGTGAAAGTATCCTATTCTGTTTCAATGACATTGAAATCTTGAAATCCACTTTCAAACTCAAAATGCAATTTAATCAGACAATTTATTAACTTTTAAACTTGTCCTCTTCATTGAGAGCATTGAATTTAGTCTCGAGAAATGTGACAAGTCATTGTCAGCTAACTGCCAAGCCAAAAGATCAAATTATATCATAAAACCTTTGAGATAGGTCCAGATATCGTCGATAAATAAAGGGTTATTCAAAATGAGTCATCCGATTTCGAAGTTCCATATTTTCAAAAAATAAACGACACAGAATGATAAGTAATACATGAATACAAATGAAACCCGTGGAAGTCTTATAATGTGAAAAATATATGACAATCGTGAGTTTTTCGTGAAGCAATTTCAAGAAATCTGTTTTAGAAACATTCACGGCTCTACCTCGCTGTTGGATTAGACGCAATAGACCAAATGATTCGATGTTGCTCAGTTAGCCACCTAAGTCACCTGATATGGGCCCATGCGATTTCCTTCTTTTGGAGTTTGTAAAAGATGAAACGACCATTACCCGAAATTTATTTGAACTTAAACAATGGATTTCTGATGCTGTACATTCAATTACCACTGACACTTTACAACATGTTTGTCAGGAATTTGCATATCGAATTGAAATTGTTCATGCAACTAAAGGAAGTTTATATTGAACACTTAAAAAGAAAACATCCATATTTGCCCTTTGCATTCATATGTTACTTACCATTCTGTGTCGTTTTATTTTTAAAAATACGAAAATTAGAAAGCGGGTGAATAATTTTGAATAACCCTGTGAATTATTTCTTGTTTCTTGACATTTAAGTTCTTTATATGACATAGAAGATCTGTGAAACTTGCTAAGTCCAAAAATCATGTTTTATCGTCCAGAATTTTGCACTCCACTTGATTCTTGGAAGAATGATATAATGTTGTCCTTCGGCTTCCAAACTCGTTCATACACACTTGCACTAAAGACACCTTACTTTAATGTAGTACAACATACCAGAGTATTCAAACTGCATGGACTGAAGAAAATCACTAAGTTGTCTGTAAGCCCACGACAAAGATTCAATCGTTTTTATAAGCCTCACAATTACATCATACACAGGCTTCATATTCAATGAAATTTTACACAAGGCATCTTGATGTGTAACGCAACACTGATTATATTTTAACTTTTACTCTAATTATTTTAGAAAATCTTTTTTATTTTAAAATTGAGTAAACATTACAAATGTTAGGTTCTTTGAATTATGTCTTGTAATATAAGTAATTTAGCCATCATTTTATTACTATTAAAAAAAATTACACGAATTAAAAATACTAGAGGAAATATTAACTTTTGGTTCAAACTAAATTTTTTAATGAGATTAAGTCACTTAATAATTTACTTGAAAAACAAAATTAGATTCTATTGCATGAAAAGTTTATAACAATTAGGATGCTTGCAAAAACTAAAATTATTATTTTCAATAACATTTATTTAGCTATTCCAATAATAATATTTCTTAAACACTGTATTGACTTAAACTTTTTTTTTTAAAAAAAAAAAAAGTAATAACCTGCAAACACTAATATTTACACTGATCTTGCTCAAACTGACTTAAAAAATTGTTTAAAAATTATGAGGAATATAAAATTGCCTGTATGCAGGTAAAAACAAACAAATTCGTGTTTATTTAACAAAGGCCATGGTTGATTGCTTTCGAGCTGGTATAATGATATTTCATCGCTATTCTTTGTAGTATTTTTCTTTGTAAATATCTTCTTTTAATAGACACTCGCATTCAGTCAGAGAAAGCATTTTTTTTCCCTTGAATGATTTCATTTATGTCTCTAAAGAGCGAAAGAAAGGAGAAAAAACGCCAAAAAAACGCAATCCTATTTTCATTCACCCTTTTTTTGTCCTGAAGTTCTTTGAATAAGTTTAGGAAGCTCTAATAGCCTTTCATTTCCTGTTACCGAAGGAGAGAAAATATTTATTTTAAATGAAGCTGTTTTTGTGCACAACAACAAAGACTACTCTTGTGAGGGTATTCTTGACTACTTTTGGACTATTAGAACAGATGGTTTTCTGTTTTATCTTTTGAAATGAGATATGCGTTAATCACAAAAATATGAGAACAGTGGAATGTTTTATTTATTTTTTATTCTGTTCTAACTTTACACATTTTAATGTAAATATCACGCTTTTCAAGTTTTATAAAACAAGTAATTTAAAAAAATATATATCAGAAGGCTAAAATTTGCATTAACAACCGTAAGATAATTTAAATCACAATAAATATTAGTCAGATTTCTTTTTCGAAAGAAATCTAATCTTAACGACAAAAATGTTCATATTTTATTCAAATATTTCGAAAGAGAAACATATAGATATAAAAGAGAAACATTACGACGAAACTTTGAAGAAAGTAAAAGTTTAATTTGTTCTTAAAATAACTTTTTCTTTAACTCTCTTTCCCCAAGATTAAAGGAGTACTTTTTCCCACCAATTTTTCAAGAAATGGAAACTTGAGAATAACGACCGTGTTTATTTAATATAATGTTTAACGAAAAAAAGTGTACTAAAATGTTACATTTTAATCTTTTTTATCGTTATTTTTTGTAGGAGCAATAATATGATTAACCAAATAAATCTCATGTACGTTCGTAATATACTTAACTGGTTTACTTGTACTTAATTACTTAATTATTGCAGTACAAATAAATCAGCCGATAATATTTTGCCTGATTTATTTGTAATCATGATTTATAAATAATACTGAAAGTTAAATGCATATATGTGTGTGTGTTCTAAAATTCATTAAAACTTCATTTCAATCCTCCTTAAGATTATTATATTTGTATGATCTTAAATCACAAGTCTAGCAATATTTAATAAATCCATGTTTTTGTGAAATATTTAATCGCTTCATTTTCTTTTTGTTCTTTGTTTACCTTCCTTCTAATAGCTAATTTTTTTTTTATTTCAAAACCAAAAATTATTTTTTGTATGTATGTACGAATAATATAGAATTTATTCAAGCAAAAGGAAAAAACAAACAAAAAAAAAAACACAGAAGAATATCAGTGTAATTTTTTGTTGATGAGAGATATAAACCTTTAATTATAGGGATGATCATCCCTTGAGTTCGCAGTATTGTCAATTGGTTTGTTTTATTAACGTCGCTCTAGAAGCAACATGACCTCCTCTCCTAACTTCCACACCGTGAACTTTTGAACCCGACAGATTTAACGTCATCAGTCCCGGCTACACGGTGGGTCCTTAGTAGCATCAAGGCTCGAACCCACGACTCAAGGAAAACCATCGACCGCGAGTCCGCTGCCTTAACCACTAGGCTATCCCGGCCACTTCCGTGTTGTTAAAGTACTACCGAACTGAAAGGTGTCACAGATGGCAACATTGATTCTGGTAATCAAATGAAATAGCACCCCAGATTACGACTCCCACATATCACACTGTGTTTAGTCCTTGATCACTTTAATTTTTTTTAAAAATATTACGCAAAATAAATTAATCAGAATAAATTTGACGTTATTTAAGATTACGTACATTCGAAAAACAGTTAAAGTCAAATATTGTATTCATGTCAAATTTTGATTACATAACGAACAAACTAAAGTAATCCCCCCCCCATCCCAAACGAAAAAGTTCCCAAAAACGAAAAAGTTCTATGCAAAGTTTTGCAAAAAACAGATTTAGCCACCGAAGGGCCGCTTTTTTTTTAAAAAAAAATAATTATTATTAAATTACTTAATTGAATACAAGAATTAAGGTAAGCAATGGAATATCGAGAAACGAACTATAGTAAACTTTTCAGATATTAAAATAAAAACAAACGATAAATTATTAAATTAAATACATTTATATAAACTAAATATATAATTAAAATTGAAACAATCGATAAAAAAATTGAATAGTGTTCTGTTACACCAAAAACTATCCAACTAAAGCAATTGCCCCTAAAAATGTTTGGGTGGCTAAAAATGGCTTTCCCGTTAGTTATAAAATTGTGGTTTTTTTTTATAGTTACTTCAATGCAAAAACTTCTGTTTGTTTTGAATGAGAACATTGAAATCTTTGATATTTTTGATCACGGATTCAACTTATATGCATCTCTAAGAACCATGTGTCTTTAAAAAATGGTCACATGAGATTTAATTAGTTGTCGCTAAAAATGTTTTTATTTATCTTTTCTCACACACACAGAGTGAAGTAATGGATCACCTGAAATCATCATACCTAATAATCGCTGTTTTAAAGCGTAGAAATTTTTTTAAAAAATATCTATTTATTTTTTTTTTACATTCATTTTATTATAGAATTAGTTTGTTGCTTTTATTTCATACATTTATTCAATTGATTAACAGTTCAATCAATTAAAACTAAGTAAACGTGTATGTATGCGCACGCGAGCGCGTGTGTGTGTGAGAGAAGTATACTGTCAAATTTCAACCTCTCTTTTTAAAATTCAAAATTTCATTACAGAATCTACTTTTTAAATTAAAGAATAAAAACAAACTTTGTAGTTGGTATTGTGTAGATAGATTAGTGTAACAGTATGTTTTTCATACACTCAAATGTTTTTACAAACCCATTTTAAAAAATCCTAATTATCACGAAACACGATCATAAATCTTAATTTCAAAAATAACTTTTTTAAAAGTTTCCGTACCATTGAATACCGCTTAAAAGTTTCGTTTTCTTTTGAATATCAATGTAATGATATTCAGTTTTATTTATACTTCCTCGAACATAAATATGAAGATGATTAGAAAAAAGTAAGAAGGAACCTATAATACAAAACGAATCCATTCACTTATGAACCACTTGCGCTCCTTTCAAAGTGAGAAAAGCCATACCTTTTTAGAAACAGATGCTCTTATTCAGCAATATATTTCTTCATCGTTTAAGGAATTGAATTTAAAATCACATATCGAAGGCAAATGTAATGATCCTCTCTCACTAAGGTTTTCCCTTTATGCAAAACGTTTTTCCCCCTCCCCAACCCGACCGGCAAGAAAAATTGCTGACAAAAGAACTTCTTGTGGTGATTCCTCTTCTGTCGGCGATTTTAAACCCGACCCTGGCTCAGCGTAACATGAAGAGCCCCACGGCTATTAATATCGGTTGCAAATTTTATGAATTTCCGTTTTTGAGAAAGCTCACGCAATAATTCATAAAAATTTCCTATAATAGCTGACGAAGTGAATCTCTTTTCGAAGTACCCACTGAAAAAAAAAAGGACTGATAAAATCGTATTGTATGGATTTGGAAATATGGGCATTTAGTGGATTAACTTTCATGGGATTGACTGGTAAAAAGCTTTTATAACTTCAGAAGTAATTTATTTGATATTTCTTTCATTGATCTGACCTTTTCACTTGGTGTTAAAGGAAAATGCTTAGTATGAATTAATAATGGCTACATAAAAGCTGTGATATGCGAACAGGAACGGAATATTAAACTATGCAGCATTAAGTACAGATTTCACCTCATGACTATTGTTATTTGACATCATCAAAAGGAAGTTATTATATTTTCCTTAAAATCATTTAGTCAGAATAGTATTTAAAAAAAAATGTGAATAAAGATAATATTTGATTGTATTGATACCAGAGAATATTTTAAAACGTTTTTCTGAATTTCACTTGGTGTGTGTGTGTGTGTCATCAAATTTTCGATCGTTAATTTAACCAACTTCCCATCAAGCTAGAGCTTTGAAATTTTGGGAATCGTTCGTACTCGCCTAACAATGCAATATTTAGACATTTGCGACAAGTTTTAACTAATATTTTCTTTGATAATGCAGTTTAGCCCAAACACTTGGCGCGATTTCAAAAATTGGCACCAAAATTGGCAATTTTTTTTTTTTTTTGGCTGAGCGTTAAATCCGTGAAACGGAACAGGCTAGCCACATTTGGCAAAATACTGCCAAATAATTCTTGTCGCCAAGGGTGGTTGGACTAAACTACATTTCAACCATTAATTTACCGGATGAATTAATTAATTTTAGTTAGTTTTTACGTTTTTATGTATTTCACTTGGCGTGTGTCTGTCTGTGTGCGTATCAGTGTGTCATCAAATTTTCTATCATTAATTTAACCAACTTTCCATCAAGTTAGAGCTCTGAAATTTTGGGAACCGTTCTTACTTGCCTAACAAGGCAATATTTAGATATTTGCGACCAGTTTTAACTAATATTTCAATAATTATTTTTAATAAACTTTGCCCCCATATAAAAATATTTTTTCTAATTATGTTTTATTGCTAAAAATTTACTTAAGAACGGATTAAAAATGACAGAATGTGATTTTTTTTTTAGATTAATAAATTATAAATGCAGTTCAAAACATATTAAATGAATAACTATCCGGAAAATATTTACGGTGATTGCATTAATAATATAAAAGATAAAATGGATTAATTTGCCATATAGAATAGTGAAACGTACCTTGAAGAACTTTTTAAATAAAATTTTCTCATTTTATTCACCATAGTTTGGATTTCTTTGCAATGTTTTATCTTCAAAAAAAAAAAAAAAAAAAAAATGGTATCGTTTTTTACGCAGCAAAACATTTGGAATAAATTTTAATTTTATAAAGCTATGTTTTAAAAAAGTAGTCTTTTTACAATTTTCAGATGTGTGTCTAATAATGCAATAATTACTGTTCTTCTTTCATTACGATACTTTCTTGACGATGACATGTTTCTGCGACTATGGAACAAACATGTTCAAACAAATTTATGAATAACTATACTTCCATATTAGAACAAATTACTAATAATTATTTGGTCATTTGAGCATTTGTTTTCCTCATAATTAACTATGATCAAAGAATATACCGACATAATAAATATTATTTAACTCTTTAGTGCGTAAAGCATTCCTGGCTTAACACTTTGTATCCGAAATCTTAAAACTCTCCACAAAGCTATGCTATAAAGTCAAAATCTTACGTATCATTTTCTTTTTTGATACAAGTTTGATATACTTACAAGATAAAAACAGAAAGAAAAAGTCATAGTAACACCGATATGGTTTATCCGCAGCAGATGCAAGTTATCATCTTTCCGCCGGTAACAATGAATGTCATAACCGTCGTCAAAAATCTCCAAAATTATTATTGCCAAGAGGACAACATCTCATGCTCCCTTGTGACTGTCTGTGACAGAACAGGTCAAGCGCCTGTGATCGAATCATTGCTTGTTTTAGAACACAAAACAGAAGAAAAGGAAGAAAATACAAATATTAACTAACTTGCTGTTGTCCTATTCCTAGGGGACTCGTCTTCACAGAGCTTGTGACATTTATTTTTCCAGCATAAAGTAAAAATGACGAAAGACAACAGGCTTAAAATGAAGCTTCTCTTCCATCTGTAAAGCTAGACTACAGTGGAGAAATAGAATGGCCATGGTAACGAAAACGTTTCGGAGGACATCTAAGACAAGACAAAGTAGTAGCCATATTTCCAAAGAAATCCCTTCGTCCATTAGACGCTAAACAAAGACAAACCATTTCTTTTTTCCTTCCACTTTCTTTTTTCCCTTCTATGATATCTTTTCGGTCTTTTTTTCCCCTCTCTGGCTCCGATTTTACTTTTCTGTTAGCAGAAGGATTTCCATCTCTTGCTGCTGATCCATTTCACCAACAGCAGTCAGAAATTTGAAGAGACAGAGATACTGGACGAATTTTTTTCCCCTCCAACCAAAGTAGAAAATTCAAAGAACGAAATATTAGGAAGGCTGAAAAATACATTTCATCCCGAAGATCTAATGTATCACAAAAGGGATGGGACAAAGAACTGACAGGAATCTCTTAAAGTTGTAACTGATATGTCTTGTTGAGAATCAACAAATACATGTGGATAATTATACCCACATAGTTATAGAACCTCTAAAAGAGTAAAAGTAGAACTATTGGTTAAAAAAAGAATAGTAAACAAAAATAGTACATTTTCTCATCTTGGAAATTTAAAACATTCCATGAAGAAATGTCTCTTTTAATTGCCATGAGTTTTAAGACTTAAATATTGTGTTTGTGTGTGTGTGAAATATATAAAAATAGACGTAATTATTATACCTCAAATCTTATCTTCGTATTTTGGAAATTTGAAAATAGTTTATATCTTTTAAAAGCAGCCGTTATTAACATGACAAAAATATTTAATTAAAAACATACATATTTGTGTGTAAAAAATCCCGATAATTTTTATTTTCTTTAACCTGTATGAAAACCATTTTAACCTGATATTTTGAATTGTTTTAAAGTTGAGACAGTATATCCTTTTTCGTGTTGCACTAACATAAGAGTGATAAAAATATATTAATTATTATGGAACGAAAATGCAATTTCAATTTTACATTTCACTTGCTTATGATTATTCAATCAGATATAATTCTCTACAAAATAATGGTATATTAAGTATTCCTCCAAAAGTGTCTTTCTCACTAAAGAAAAATTCACCAATTTAAAACTCTGCCGAATACATTTTTAAACATTAATAACATTCATTCGAACACTTCTCTCCAATCGTTAAAATTTAATTTCCAAAACCGTTGGAACAATCAATAAAACTAAACTAAATTTTATAACATGTTAACTACAGTTTTCCCTTCCTTCAAAATTTGATTACTGCATTTAATATCTCCCCATAAACCAAACGGAAATTTGCCGACTTGATGCATCCCGTTATCCAAGCTCGGTATCCCCATTATTACACTCACACGGCTTGAATGAAAATAGTTTATTCATATTCAGTGGAAAATGTCAATTTTCCAACGAAGCAACAAATTACATGGAATAATTACTAGATTAGCTGCACCAAAAGGCCCTCATTACACTAGTCAATAATGTGAATCGTTATTACTCCGGATGGAGTCGATTAATGTTTACTCTGCCGATAACCACGATGCGGAAAGTTTGTTTCAATCAAATGAAAGACTCATCCACTTATAAATATTTTCTCGCGCCAATTCCAAGCTGAAGTTTTCAATGGTAGAAATTAAAAATCCGATGCAGCACTCACTCGATATAAAAGAGAAACCAGAACAGGTAATTGTGCTCGACTTAACAAGCGAGATGGATTCGTAGGTTGGTAATTACCTGCTATCGAGGCTGTTTGATTCGAAGAAAGGGGTTTTGATAAACATGTTTGTGTTTGGTTAAAAGATGGAGATTTTTCTTTATTGAACTCAACGTGGCTTAAAGATGTGTCAGAACATACATTAACACACATGAAAATTGTAATGAGTTGGACCAAATTAATTAGCTCTTGAGATTCAACATCAATACATTTTTATTTGCTTTGATAGAATATTCGAATTCGACTGTATTCAGAATATATCCGCGAGCTAATGAAAATTTGATGTAGTCTACGAAGTTATACGTTATGCTATACATATAATTTTTTTTGCTTGTCGTGATTGACTTTCAGTAATTGCATTTCTGATGCTTTTGATTTTTAGCTGAATAATGTTCAAAATTCTTAGGTACATGCATACCACATTATATGTGGGAAAACTTTTCATTTAGGATGTTTGTATTACGTTATCTGAAATCAAATAACAACCATGCGAATTTATTTTCGATCTAGCAAAACCGTATTACTCGTAAAACATCTCAATTACAATTTTAAAAAGAAAAATGTACATCATTAATAAAAATCTGATAACTTATTTTAGTTTCAAAAAGTGAGATACAATCGGACTCCGTTAACACGCTGTACAGTAACACGCGTCTGCCTTACAAGCGGTTTTACTATGGTTCTCTTTGTAAGCATTCGCTTGTGATATTAGTCCTAGACATTTTGACTACATAGCTCTTCCCATTTTATGAAATTTAAATTCACGTTTTGCTCGGCTCATGCCGCGTCTTCCTGTTAAAAGCAGACATTAATATAATTTTCCCTGTATATTTTATATGTATGATTCCCCTATTTATATATATGAGAAAAAGCGAAACAAAATTGGAAATAACAAAGCAAACATTACATTATTTTGTTGTAATGTGATCAAGAACTGATAATGAACGGTCATCAACATGGGAGAGAACAGAGGAAGATACTAAAGATGTTTACACTCAAAGGTCCACGAAGCAATGGAGCTATTACTAAGTTATTCTGATAGACGGTGATAGGGCACAACAAATAAAATCTGCCATGTAAGAAATTAAGAAAAAACAAAACGAGTACAAAAAAAATCTATCATCCATCAATAATTGGTTGATAAAACAAACTCAATTTTTCAAAAATATTTTAAGTGCTCTTTTAATAAATATTTTGTTTGCAATTTTTTGCAACATACAATTGACTTGCATATCGTAAAAATGGTATACAAGACTGTATTTCTTTTTTGAAAATAAGCAGTTACTTGTATTTAAACGTAAATGATCATTTAGTAGAAAATTCGTATCAATGTTGGAACTTCTATAAATGCTCAATTTATACTTATATTGTATCTCGCGATTCATTTAACCCGCGATTTAGTAACCATGGACTCTGATCATCGCGTGTTTACAGAATCGGACATTATGTTCCATTATCTTGATCATGTATTTATTGATGTATTATTGATTCTCTTCATTCTTCGACAGCGATATTACTGGACAAATGAAGAAATTTATTTACTATGCTTATGATAATAAAAATCATTATGAAAATATAAGTAATAAGAGCGGATGTGTTAATGCTCTTATGTATGTGTTAATAATGTGTTTGTCGCTTTGTTGATTAAAAATGAAGTCACGAGCACAGTAAGTAATAAGTTTTCTATTTTGTGGCTTTAAAGACAATCTCAATATTAAAATAGATACCTAAGGTTAACTGAAGTTTTAAATGTGATTTATTCCAACAATATTATTTTATTGATTATTGAAATCAAAATTAAGATGTTTTAATCAAGATAAGAGAATTGCTTTTATAAAAGTTCGAAAGACCTTGGTAGATTTCGCGAGGTCTGGGTTTTGGTATAGTGGTCGAGTTGTTGGTTTTTTCAAAAGCCATCGTGCTTCATATTTTAAGTTGCTACACTTTAAGTGGGTTTCAAAATCTACGGAGGTCTGGTACTGAAACAAGAAGCGTGAGGTAACAGATTTCATCTTCGTTACTAAACCGTAATCTCAAATCACAAGTTCAGTTGCCATAATCATCGTTTTGCCTAATAATTATGTAAGTTATTGATTGATTGATTTCTTATTAACGTTATACTTAAAAGCAACGTGAGGGCTATTGGCGACGGAAATTGCAATTTTGAACCTCGGTCAAATGACGAGGATAACACCTGAACTGGCACTTCCCTCTTCAAACTATCACACCACGCCAATGGGAAGAGTTGGAGTCTCGACAGGTTTCACGTGCACCAGCCCCGCTACAATGCGGATATTTAGTGGCATCAAGACTCGAATCCACAATACGGAAGCAACGCCGGCTACGAGTTCGCAATTATGGCCACCTGACTCTACTACTACGACCACATAGTTAAGTTCATAATACTACTACTACTAACCCATAAAAAAAATCGTCTTTTTTTCTCTGAGGACCGTATTTATTGATTTATTATTTATCCGTATATGCACTTAATAATTGTATACGTTATCAACATTGTATGGATTGTATCCTAATTTCTACGCTATACCATAGTTGATGGCTTGCAATACCTTACATTGTATATATAAGCATATTTAATGAATAAATTGACATGGCAATTGTATATGATGAATGAAAACACAACAGTGTATTGTTATCTTATGGATCAATATTCGCAACCCCTTTACAACCGTTCATTGTTGAAATAGCTATCATACAGAATTTTTTCATGTATCGAACCATATGTGTATCAATAGCTATCCATTGTTATGAGTTGCAATTTAGCCTTGTATAACAGAGCGCTATTCTTTCATTCTTTTTTGATACTATCGTTTAATATCCGGTTTCCTTAATTTATTTATTACTTTTATTATTCTGCAATAATTTTTGCTACTTTTTTTTTTATCAAAATGTAAGTTTTTATACATAGTAAAAACGTTATAGTAACATATAATAATAATAATAATAAAATCCCTATTGATAAATGAAAGTAATGAACATTGATGTATTTTTTAAGACTATATTTCTTTCATGCTAAATAAATTTATAATGAAATCTATAACGTGGATGTTGCAGCCGCGGAAACTTAGTAGCCACGATCGCAAACTCATTGCCAGCGTTGTTTCCATCGAGTCACGAGTTCGAGCCTGATTACATTCAAAACCAGCTGTGTAGAGGGGTTAATGCTCATTAAATCTACTCGAGGTTCCAAGTCCTCCTCCCGTAGACATGGTGAGGAAATTTGGAGAGAGAATACCGTCTCAGGTATTGTCATTGTTATTTGATCGAGGTTCAGAATTATGAAGTCTGTTACCATTAGCCCTCCTGTTGCTTCCAAGGGTGACATCAATAAACAATTAATCAATAACCCGAATATTTGTTTGATTTTTCCACACCCTCAATATTTACGTAATATTTGTATACACACTCAAACAAACAAAATTCAATATTCTATTAGTTAAGCATCATCAATTAATACTGATGTTGTTAAGATTCCATGTGAAGATCTTCTCAGCACTTATTCAAAAAAGGAAAAAGAAAAGAACACTTACTTAGATCTATATTTATATTAAACCAATAGAAAGGCGTCTTATCTATGTTGTTTCTAGAGCCACTCATGCAGCTGGCTACCCTTTACATCCGAATCCTTTACAAAAACTTTGCGTTGTTTGAACACTCTCAAAACCATGAATGATTGGTTCAGTCTTAGCGGAGACAAGCCGAATGTCAAAGTCAAGTCTGTGCTGCGGAGGCAACGACATTTAAAAAGAAACCTTTTCAACTTCCGAAGATTCTCGTTTTTCGGCCATTGTGTTCATTGCTCGGGCGGTAACACAAAGAACTTTTGTGTTTGACTAAAAACGAATTGATTTCCGTCCTCTCATTTTTCACAGCTGTCAACGAATAACGATACACACGTTCTTTGGGGCTCCACTTCTCTCACAAAGGTTGAAAAGAGGCCCGAATTTAAAATCCATTATCGCTGAGGCAGGCCCTTGCATTAGCTAAAGGCGGGAGAGGAGGGGGGGCACACACTCTTCGCCTGCCGAGTGGACGTAGGGGTGAAAGTTGCAAAAACAAACGATAAATATTCAATGAGTAATTCATTGACTGGACTACAGCGGAAAGCCGTGCACTTTTCATGTTTCAGCATCATAATGGGTGTTTTCGAAATTCCCTCTGCCACCGCCTTTCATTAGTCAGCCTGTTGGTTGTCAATTGTTTGATTTCGGTCCATTAGCTTCTGAGTTTCAAAGGGCTCTGCATGATGATACGAACAGTGGTTGTCAAGACAGTTGTCTGTTGGAAAGAAGAATTTCATACTTGCGCTGACTCAGAAACCATATTCATCCATCTTACATTGTCACCAAAGAGAAGTTAGACAAAATCTTGAGTAGGTTATGAAAAAAAAATGGTTGTTTTATGTAAAAGAAATCGATTTATGTATGAGATTAGTCTTAATGGAAAATGTATCTCATATGCTGTCTTAATGGTTCCACAACTTATTATTCTTTATGTTTTCATTTCTATTCTTGTGATATTCTTTAGATTTTTTTGGAACTACATTAGTGATAAAAAATCAACTCTAAATTATTTCCAACTTCTGAGAAGAATAGACGTGTATCTTTGTAACAACTGTAGCACTCTTCAATTATTTTTATTTCTTCAATTATTCAATGAAGGCTATGTTAATTTTTTTATTTAACTATTCAACAAGGATTTAATGCTCAATTTTGTTTCATTAACTATTCCTTGAGGATTAATGTTTATTTTTATTCACCTTAGTTGTATACATTTCAAGAAAAGTATGTTCAAAAATGTTTTAAAATTCTTCATATAAATCAATTGAATAGAAGATTCTCTAAGTCGTGATATAATTTTAAAATATTGTTCTTATTGGAATACAAGGCTTACGATTACTGAAGAGATATTTATAAATAATGAACTTGAGCTAGTTTTTGGTTAAAATTGTTCTTTTATTAGCAAAAGTCTTCGTATTAACAAAGTCATGGTAGCAAAAAATTATACAAAACTTTTATATTATTGCTCTAATTTTTAACAATAATTAAAGCCTTAATAATTCTTTCTACTTTTTTGATTGAGTAAAATTTAGTACGGCATCGACTAACCGAATACCGATCAGCCGAAATATTGATTAATCGAAAGCATTCCAATCAGCAAATTCAAATTTTAACTGCTTACGAGACTTAGTGCCAAAAAAAATTTGAATCTAAATTCTGAAGCAAAAGAAAATTTAATTTTACTTTTTCCCCTAAAACGTATGCCTATATGAAAGGTCATTTTAAACTTGTCAAAATGGATTAATCCGTTTACTGTTTTATTTATAAGACATATGAGACAACATTTTATATACTTTTGTGTTTTGACAACATTTTATATCACTGTTTCTTTGTTTCATGTATACTCCTGTATGACTCTGGTAAAATATTTTTTCCGTAAATGATCGGTTATACGAAAAAATCAGTTATTCGAACTCTCCCAGTTTCCAGTCATGTTTTGGAAATGATACTGTACAGAGATAATTGTTTTTATCCAAAGGCCGAGATATTAGATTTTGTGACTAAATACAAATTTGCTTAAAGATCAATCTAGCTCATAAGAAGTTTCAAAATTAAGAAAAATATTTAAGTTTAAAAAGTATTTATGAGTCCTACTACGTGCTTCATTCCATTTCTTGACTTTTATTGAATCTTTCGTCATAAAAAATGTCTCAGATTGCAAAATATCATCAAATAATATCTCTGTTTAAAATCATCATTTTATAATGCCTAGTTATGGCTAAAAGTTCCCTATAAGATTCGAAAGAAAATTAAATTTCGGACAAAAAAAAATGAATTAATCATTAATACTCGTTGATTAGTAAAATAAAAGAAAAGCGAGTTTTCACAATTTATAAAAAAAATTCAAAATTATTTAAACCTCGAAAAAAGTAGATGGCACTTGGAAAAAGGCAAGAAATTTTTTCTGGATTCGTCAGGGCCATGAAACGTTTTTAATAAATAATTATTGTAAATAATTAACTTAATGAAATCTCGCATGAAATGATAGAAATTATAATTATTTTTTGCATTACTTTAAGCAATAAGTAGCGAGTCCTTGTAAGTAATATTTATTTTCAAAGTAAAGGCGGGGAAAACGCTTCATTTCATTCTGTGATTAGTAACTAAAAAATAGCAATGATATCATTATATTTATATAAATATAACATATTATCTAACGCATCATATGATAATCGTAATTCTTAGCATGCTTATTTTTTTTAAAAAAAAAAGAAGAAAATGGTATAGAGTTTGTTTTTGTTTACATTTTTTCTACAGCGATAATGCAAAAAAATAAAACGAATTAAGAATTTTATTCTTCATTAATCATTTGAGGATCATGATAAGAAATCTATCATGTAATGATATAAATTATAATTATTTTTCGTTTTGTTTTAAGCAATAAGTAGCCTCTCCTCGTAAGTAATATTTATTTTCAAAGTGAAGACGGTAAAAACATTTTATT